>JAJCXA010000218.1:0-46512 GCA_026770245.1 Clarireedia aff. paspali H2
GAAGTTGGGTGCGAGTATGATTATGTTCAAACGTCTCCTTCTTCAAGTGATCGGACAGAGTCTTTAAGTGATACTCTGCCATTTCGATACGGTCTTCCATAGAGCCTGAAAAGTGTGACTAGTTGGATTTATCCAAAGTTGAATGATAAGGCTCGGTATAGTATGAGAAAAAAGCGATATTGGGCCCTCTTGCTACCATAAGAAATATTTACCCCGCCATTTCTTGCTCATAATTGTTTGTATACGTGTAATGGATTTTCCACGGAACTCCACTTCATAAGTAAGCCGAGGTGGAACACCACGGAAGAATGACATATCCGGCCGAGAATGGAATATAGCTACTTCTTTTGCTGGACGACTATCGTATACTTGTCGAACTAATGAGGTGTAACTTAAAGGTTTATCAGGTGACGGGAGGCCATCCGGAAAATCAAATGCGTCCCACGAGTATCCTTGGGTCTTCTTTCGACTTAACAGCACAGCAGAATCCGGATGAACAAGTAATGGATTAGTAGCAAGGATTACTTTGTAAAAGTCTTCTCGCCAACTTCGTGCTGTTGAGCTAGAAAAATTCAAGAAGATCAATTCCCAGATCTTATGAAACGCAACACGATATGGTTTGTTCTTCCATGCACTGCCTCTTTTCCTTTCCTGATCACGTACAGCTGGAGGCTCATTCAGATAGAAAGGCTCAGGATCGAAGAGAAATCGGAGAATATGCCGAGGGTCCTTTTTATGGTAAACACGATTGCTAGTACTGAGGTCAGGTTCACGGGGCGCTTGCGGACCAAAGTCTCTTACCCAGAGAGCAATGTTTGGTAGTAAAAACCATCTCTTCTTTTTTCGTCCATATTAGTGAGAGTCGTATTAACACTAGTTATCAACTCAACCAAAGCTTCCTCCATACGGTCTCCATCCGTTCTTTTGTACTCGACAGCCATTCTTGGAATAGTTGTGTACTTAGGTCTGGGAAGGTTACTGGCTTCGGTGTTTAGAGCTGCAGGACCAGGCTGGGGTGGAAGGCCGTAAACAAAATCCTTTTTTGGAGGTGAAGGGATTATGTATTGGGTGAAAGGGGTATTAGGTATGATGCGATGAGGAGGCGATGAAGAAGCCCAATTTGTGGCTTTAGACACCATTAAATCCGGTCTATATGATCTATCGAACTCTCCTTTTCGGGTGTAATAACCCAAGTTCGGTCCGTGAAATTTTATAGCCGGGCAGTGGTACATTCTGTGAAAGCCATCTAGCCGAAAGTGCATAATTACGACGAATATCATCCTGATAGTCACCCTTATCCACGACCTCAGCCTCATTCACGTGCTCATCTACGTCTATGGCCTCAACAAAAACTGCTCTTAAAGCACTAATCTCCTTATCCTCGATGAATCTTATGCCTTTGATATCCTGCATAGTTATTGTTGGTACGCCTGTAGTCAGACGTAGCGCGCGTGATCACGTTTGGGACGAGGGTTACACGTGACACCTGAAACCGCGTGCTTTCGCAGGTTCAATGTCTGTTGTCCACACAGTATTTGCGATCAACCCAGTACTGTTCACTCAGGAACTGACAGAACTGTGACTGTGTTGCGCGTTCCCTTGTTCGCATAGCAGTCCCAATAGCTGATCGCAAATCAGTACAGACTGACTCGAATGTACGAGACAGTTTGTAGAGAGCCAAGTTGTATTCCGGAATTCCGCGACAAGCGTTGAGGACTTGGTTACGAAGAGAGAATTCCGTTTGGTGCTCAATAGAGAGACCTTTCTGGGTCGTACGTAGACGATCAAATAAGACATTCCAATTCTGTCTTGCTAGGGTTCTCTCTCCGTATGAAGGAATATGTTGTCTCCCTCTGCTCGGATAGGTAGTACTAGCAGTTGTCCTCTGTTTCGAAGTAGGCTTTTATCATGTCAACTATCGTCCGAAAGTCGTAGGATCGTCCGAAGATCTTGTCGTAATAGAAGTCCAGTGCTCGGTCACGAAGAAGTGCTGAGAACCCAAAGTGGAAGCACTCAGTCGATAGTCCAACTTTAATACAACAGTTGTAAAAGACGTGAAGCTTGTTTTCCAGGATATCGTACATTTTACCGCTATATTTCCTCTCTTTGTCTGAGAGGATTTTCATTAGGTCGCTGAGTGGCTTAGAGACATTGCTTCTCTCGTACGTAGTGAGTGTCGAGGTTGCTTCAGTGACGATTCGTCGAAGTAGTCTCGTAGTGACATGATCCGGGGATCCAGCTGGCCAGTAAATCCGTTGGCTCCGGAGTCGATGAGGGCATTGATTTGATAGGAGATACCATTCTTTGCTAGCTTACATGGAATTGTCATATGGTTTCCTCCCATCAGTTTTGTCAAGTCTGAGTATCTCATATCTCTCAAGCCACCTAGGAAGGAGTCTTTCCCCAGACGCCGTCTTTTGCCCTGTCCATTTCTTGTTGCTTTGCATGGGCAATGGCTTCAGCCTGAGCCTCAGGCGGGACGTCGTCTTCCTCCTCGATGTTCTCCATCGCGTCCAATATGGGCTCTGGCCTCCAATTTATCCAGCTTTGGTATGTTTCTGTCCAATGCATATGCCCTGCATCCATATGGTTGAAGATGTGCTAACGAGGGCTTTTTTCTTTTGACCAACTCGAACGGAGTTTTCCAACCATTCTGCTTGACTGATGTTCGGTTCCCCAAATACGCAGAAGCTTTCACAATTTCTGGCCATAGGGAATGAGGCAAATTTGCTTCAAGCCTCATCGTCCTGGCTCTAATCACTAAATTCTTTCCAGCTACCTCTGCTGCTCCATTTTGAGCTTGTGTTGCAGGAGCAGATCGTTGAATCTCATATCCTTTTTTGGAACAATAGCTGACAAATCCTTCTGCAGATTCCTTTCTCGGTCTCATACTCGACCTCTCCCACTACGTGGCGGGGGGTTTGGGATCGAGCTTGTGCGACGGGGAGGGGGAGCCTCGTGTGAACCCACCTGATTGAACCGGTGATGTGGCCCTTTGGAAAGCAGGGGAGAAATGACGGCGCGTAGTCGCAGGAAGTGTTGATTGGCCTGCGACAGGCTGAGTTGCGACGGGTTTGTTGATTGAGTCAGTCCTTGTCGACTCTTGACATACGTGGCAGCGCGGTCTCGGCGACTCATGGCTGTAGCCACTGCCTTAGCAGGGGCCCGTCGGGCTTACTTGCGGGCCGCAATGCCAGTATTATCACTATCAATTTTGCGAAGGACTTCGATATCACCTTCATAATTATCAGGCCCAAGACGACCCATGAGCGAACGGGTGCGATAATCGTCGTTTAGCTTCCGTATAAGGTCTTGATGCTTGTCCTCAGGTCTGGTCCTGCCGGCAATACTAGCCAGGAGCTCGAACTGTTGGTAGAAGGGCTCAAATGGAGCGCCTTCAAGTTGGACAAGGTGGTGATACGCATCCTGCGCGCGTTGTCGTTCAGCGGGGTCCGTCAAGAAGCTAGCCACTTCATTGATTATCTGGTCGGATGTCATGTCGTCTTGCATGTACAATCCTTCGCAGAACTGCAGGGCTAATCCTTCCACCTGCTCGAGCACATATTGACATTTAGTGTCGTTATTAACGAAGCTGCGCTTATATTGGGTAAGACGTCCTGCAATCATTTTTCTCTATACCCGCGCAGAGGGCTCTTTGCCATCCGAGAGCTTATTGCCCAAATGCGGGACCTTAGTTGACATGTAGCTTGATGCGGCCGGGGTTGCGGAGGGCGAAGAGTCATGTTGTCGCGATTTATATGGTTGCGAATTATACTGTTTCGAGTTATGCGACTGACGTGGAGGTTGCGGAGTCGACGATATGTCATGCTCAATCGTTGGCTGTAGCAAGGTTTGCTTCTCTACCTTGTTCGCAAGGGCAACAAATTGAGTTTGTATTTCTTGGATTTGCTTGAGCATGGCTGCCAACGTGGGGTCTGGAGAGGGGCAACAGAAGGAGCCTTCGTAGCAGGTTCGGAATGGCTTCTTTGGACAGCTTTTCCTTTACTTCTGCGGCGACCTCCTTTGGGACGAGTGTCGACATTTTGGCCAAACCGGAGAGGTGTTGACTTAGGTGGATTTTGAAGGAACAATGGTGACGCAGGGAATAGGCTTAGGTGATTAGAATCCGAGGGGGATTCGTCTCCTGCTTGATGTAATGGTTGACCGGTCTCAAGAGTATCTTGAGTGCCAAACTGTGTTCCAGGAATGGTTGTAGAGCCTCCTTGCGTAGCTCCACAAGGGGGCGAGCCAGCTGACTCAGCCGAAGCAGTATGGCTTTCTCGACCTCGATTTGGAGGGGGGGGGGCGTTCGCTGCATTATGTCGAAATGAAGTCTGTGAAGACTCTGTAGAATATGTGTATGTTTGGGGTTAATACTATGTGTCGACAGATGTCGGAATAGGTCTACTCCTACTGCTCAGGGAATCGTATTGATCCAAAGGCAAGGAGGGATTGAGTTGCTAATATTATTTGGAAGGCCGTCAGCACTTTTATTAGTGCTCTCGTCACAGCTTCGGTAGGATGAGGGGTAGTGGCGAACCGTACGAAGCGGTTATGTTCAGCTTGTTCCTTTTCCAACCTCTCTCTTTCTTCGAACAGCTCCAACTCTTCAATCGTCTTTGAGTCATGCTGAAGCATTTTCCCAGCTTTCTCCTTCAGAGTCTTTTGCTGCTTCCTTAGACGTATACAACGAGGAAAAGCCTCCTGCTCTTGTCGAGCAATCGCCTCCTCTTCAGCCTCCAAACGAGCTTCCTCTCGTTGAACCGATTCCTACTGCGTGCGACATAGAAGTCCCAAAGACGTCACAAGAAGCTCGACCAACACTTTTAATGCATTCCCCGCATCGATCGGAATCAGGAAGAACACAACACTCTAGATCCTTAGAAACACAACGAGAACACTTTATAGGCATTATTATCCCTTCCTCTAAGGAACAATCGTATATATTATATCGATTTTTGTGAGATTTGGACTTTTCTTTAGTTATAATAAGAAGGATAAAATTTATCGAAGGCTCAAGTGGGCACATTGTACTACTTAAGTAAGCATCGGGACGATAATAATCTAGATAGGGGATAGTGTTATTACCACGAGACTTTAGGCTCAATGGACGGTGACTCAGACGCTCTGCCAAAGCAAGGCCTCATTATATTCAGTGGATTCTATTGGTTCTTAGCTAAATGGTTCGTTCCACTTTTCGGCTTTGCTTAACTCAAACACCCGCCGCTCTCAATATAAACCCTTGCACGTGATTCCTGGAGGCACGTCGCAACATAAAGGCTAGCCGTTAATGAAATTCGGGGTGCCTAATTACAAGATTGCCAAACCTCGGATTGTAAGAGAATAACCTAGAAAGAAGGCAGGCGCAGGAGATAGAAGCAAGTAACCAACCAGCCTAGTAGCTGCGATACTGTACCAGGTTCTTACAAAGAACCTATACGCAACCCAGGCAGCAGCTACAGTAAGTACTTTGTAGGTAGCGCAAAACAAAACCACCCCGCCCTGCTCCACAGAGCGGTTTTCTCTTGAATTTATTCTACGAAAAGCGGGTTTTTTATTTTTATAAACCGCGAATTTCGAAATGTTATAACTTATTATATATATATATATATATTCGTTTAAAATTTAAATCCGCGGTTACCTATCTGTATATTTAGATAAACCGCTCCGCGGCAGATTATCCGCGGAGCACTCTGAATACCCATAAAAAATCCCGCAGATAACCGTTACGCAGCTCAGTTTGGATAAGAATACATTCCGACTTGAACTCGAGGTGGCTTCACACCAAAGTCAACTATCCAGCTTCGTATTTTCATTTTATAACCTGTCCCGAATCCAAAATCAACGTTTTCTACACAATATGAACAGCGCTTTGAACGTTAATAGAATCCAACGAATATTCGATAGGCTTGAGCTGATCCTCATGTTCAACAACGGCTCTTGAGCGCTTAGGAACCCATTCCTGGTGCTCACTAGATGTATCTACTCTATCAAAGCCAGTAGCACTATAGCCTCCAGACTTTGAATTGTCCCGTTTACTAGTGCGCAAGATAGAACTTAGTGACCTATATCTTGACACTAAGTTGCCCACTTTTCCAACAATTGGCTGAAATGTTGGAAGACAGCAACAGATCACAGCAAACCCTTGCTGAACTGTTACCCATAAACCGCTATCACTAAGGTTGAATGCACCTATTTGAATATCAGTCGAGATTGAATTAAATCTAGAGAAAGGAGTCCTCAATCTTACTGTCTTTGGGTCGATATAGAATGCCAATGCGAACAAATCCAACGAGTCCGACACTAAAAGGGTTTTAGATTATCAGTTCAGGCAGCAAAGGTGACACTCTGGGACTTACAACGCTCCAAGAATGAAGATCACGGATAGATACAACTTATGCCGCAGATCCATATGTAGTTTTCGGAGGACGTTGATAGAGAGTGCCATTATCACGACGTCAAAAGACGCATTGGGAACTTCAATAGCAATAGTAAGCTTCGGGTGGCTAAAGCACTTAGACTTCTTGGTCACTATCCATGCTCCATCAATTGGCGTACACCCAAATGCTGCAGCAAAAGTTGCGGCCAGACACCACAGGATGTTGAGGAGCATGACAATCTTGACCCCTCTTGAAAATGTTGGATTAGCAGAGAAAATTCGATTGTAGAAGCATAGAATACTAGCTTTTGCGGCGGCCATGCAAAAAGGAATCATCAACGTAGAGATATAAGCGATCTATATTGCGTTCTCTTTGGGCTACGAATCTGATGCGATACCAGCCAGTAGCAGGATAACTGACCTTTAGAAATTGTTCCAGAATAGGGAGTGGGAGAGTTACAAGATCATAGCTCCCTCCATGCTGGGCATCTATAATGTTACTTGTAAGATACACACTACTATCTGTTTGTGATGAAGCTTACCATATACGGCAAAGGCTGTCCATACACAATAGAACATGAAGCTCACAATTGCCCACAAATCATCCCATCCGTAATGAGTTTTGGTCAGTCTTCTGGCTTGAAGCCGAAGTAAAACAGAAAGAAAACTGATGGGCAAGAAAACAGATACAATAATAATCATAGACCGATCATGAGCGTCATATTTCGTCATATTGAGTGGCCTGGGCAACATTTGAGATGTCGAGAGGATTCGAGATATTTGGAGAAAAAATGCCCTGCGAGAGAGATGATTGAATTGTTCCGGACTTAAATCGTCGTTTTGTTCTTGAGAAAAGTGTGATGGTTGTTAAAGTGAACAGAAGCATGATAGGTGATCAGCCTGGCTACTTTGCCGCATCCTTCATTCCGGTGGTACTATACATTGGGCAGGTTACACCGGCCAAATTGCTCAATTTTGCTACCCTCCATGACAAACTGATGTACTCGGTGGTCGGGATTGGTGGTCAGGATAAATAAATGTATCCATGTCGCTGTATACTGTAAATTTGAAGCAATGGTATATAGCACACCAGCAGGAAAGCAGTCTGTAGTACTAGTGTAGTGACTACCTGCCGAGTGATTCCATATACAAAACACAAAGTAAACAATTAATTGTATAATCACAATAGTTTTATTCTACTTGCAAATAAAAGTGAGACAAAAGCAGCTCAGCTACTGTACAGTGTAAGTAATAGTGTACACCGTGTAAATTAGCGCTGTTTGGAAAGATCCCAAAACAAATTATACTACTAGTGCGTACATAGGGCTAGCAATTGTATAAGTAGTAGTGCATATAAATGGCTATATATAGGCAGTGTACTATTTGTATGCCAAGAAATAGGTGCACTACTGCACGGGCGCACTATAGCCTACACTGGGCAGCTATTCAACCACCTCTCACCAGTAAATAATATTCATCTATAACTTTTATCTCTACACACGAAAATAAGTAAATATAATTCGAACGCGAGCAACTGTAGCTCGTGTATCTATCTCTTGGTCTTCCTTAAACGCCAACCCCTAGTCGACTTCTCCGGATCACATCCGTCTGGACATCGACATGTTCCCAATGTACCTGAAAAGAAATCATGGCATAGCGATACACTTTTAAACTTCGCCATTGAGTCCTAAAACTCATGCCCATTTTCCAAGTAACGCCATCAAACCTGCTCCAAGACACATGCACCCAAACGCAAAGAGAAGCATCTTCATTGACGCTTTTCGCATCTCCGGATTGAACATGAATTCGTGAGCCATCAATTCCACCAAACCTGTATAGATGAGAATACCTGCACTAATAGAGTCGAACACACCATTGATGATCATGGTTTTTTGGCTTCCGGGAGCGAAAGTGCTGCGCACACCTAGACCTATGGCGATGGCGATGGGTGTGGTGACACCATATGCTGAGCCTAGAGCCCATGGTAACCAACGTTTTGATTTCGGCCATTGAGTGGTAGCGAGACGGGATCCAAGACCAAGGCCTTCAAATGTTTGATGGAAGACAAGAACAATGTAGAGGACGGTGAATTCAGACCCAGTAACCGCAAGTGTAAGACCAATAAAGATTGAGTGGAATATAACACCGAATTCAAGGATAAATATAGCGGTCATTTGAGCAGCGAAATGATCATCATCAATTACATGTTCTCGTTGGTGACCCAAATGGTCTTCACCTCCTGGTGGATATGATAGATCATCCGGTCGTCCGGGAATACTGGTCCGCGATTTTGATGGGCCATCTTCTACCATGACCACTTGGTTGGGATCCAGTGTCTCGGCAGACCTCTCGGCAGCTTCCATATAGCTGTTCTCTGTCGATGGTTGAGGTGATGCTAAGAAAGTTGTAAGTATGGTGTTGACATCAATACACACGAAGTTACTAAGCAGCAAAAGTAAAGCAAGAGCTTTTATCGTAACTATGGAGGGGAAGACCAAGGTTGAAATAGAGTAAAATATGCTTACCATCTTTGAATGGTGTCATAGGGCCAAGTTTCTCACCTTGTCTCATGATACTTTTTGATGGATCGGCAGCTTCGAGATCGTGGCTACCTTCCCCAAATACATCGAATCTGGATGCCATGAGTTCGATGAAGAACATTGAGAAAATCGTCATTAGTGCAATTCCTGCAGCCCAGTCATATTCCGTAATCGGACCCGTTAAGCATGGCGAAGTGAGGTTACTTGAAGCCGGAGCCAGTAGCTATTGAGTGTTAGACGATGTCGAGCTGAGACAATTCTAACGAGTGAGAGTGGAAAAAGTAGACTTACGTGTATGAAAGCTGTTGCGATAATCACACCAGAACCTAGATTCAGGATTGCGGTTAGCATCTGAAAAGAAATGTTTCACAGTAGACTACGAGCGAGACATTGTATACAATGTTGGACATAGGTCAAACATCGGCGGGTTGGCGATATGTCTCCATATCCAACAATTGAGAACAGCGCATTGTACGTACCAAAGTACTTTGTAATAAAGAACGCCAACGGCGGAACTTTCATGCGTTTTGTCCTTGCAGCAGCAATTGGAAGTAATGCACCTATTGACAATATTAGCTCAGACATTCCCTACGCAGACGGAGCCTTTACGCCGCAACGCGCGAAACATACCCAACATAGACCCAACTCCGATCACGAATATCGAGGAAATCCTCACGCCTATTCGCCCATCGTAGTCATTTCCGGATCCGCACTCCACCTCAACTGTGTATGTCGACATACTCAACGCCCACGAATCCTTTCACCGCAGCCACCCCTATTGTTCCTCCTTCTCTTCTCCAGCTCAATGCGCTGAATAGTCCTTTGGAGCTCTTGTATCTAGATACCGATCAAGAATTTTTATGTCGTCGGTAATCGTGTAGGGCCGGTTTCAGCTTACGCAGTGGATCGACTTCAATACTGAAAGCTCTTTCGAAGCTAAGACCTTATGGAGTCGGGCTTTTCGGTGATAGCACGGAGGAGGAGCACGAAGGTAATGAGATGAGATGGATGGATATGAAAGTTGACAGGTCCGAAGGGAAGCCGAGGGCTAAAGTGTCTCGTAACTAATCGACGATTTCGTCAGTGGGTAAATCCTTTCAGCATGAGGGGAAAATTGGAGATTTAAATATGGATACGATTGGTAATGGAAAATGGAAAATACCTTGTGAGGCAGAAAACTAGCGGGGGCGGCCACTCGAGGAAGGGTTGCAACGATATAATAATAACGGTAGCAACAAAGCGTCATTCAGGTGGTGCAGTACAAGGGAACCAACCAAACACACTGCGCACACAAGTTTGTCCTGTATGGAAGAAGAAGAGGAGGAGGAGGAGGAAGAAGGAGGAGAAGAAGAAGAAGAAGAAGGCAGAAGAAGAGTCGAGCCGGGGAAAAGGAATTATTCACAGCAAATCCGCAGTCTTTCATAAGGGATATGAAAAAGTAAGCCGAAAGACATTGGGCGCGGCGGGCAGCGGAATAACATCATTATGCCCAGTTCGGCTCGCGCGAAAAGAGAAAGGGGAGGGGCTGTTGTGCTTGTGTGCTTATGTGCTTGTGCGCTTGTCTTGCGACGGTCCCGAGTGAGAGTGAAAGTGAGTGCAAAGAGCCAAAAGAGCAAATTGAGCACCTTGATGGATACCCGCGATGCCTTGGCACGGATCTCTTTTTTGGAGCTGCGAATTATGTAAGTAAGACGCGATCTAACCGACAACGGCCATGTGGAAAGATAGTACAAAGTTTGAAGACCTGCGACGATTCTGATTGGGCCGCAAAAGAGCAGCCCCTTTGAGTCAGCCTTGGTTGGTCGCTGGGAGGGTATTGCGCATGTGAGAAGAGGCATCGCGTGAGAAGAGAAGAGGCATCCCGCGTGGACCCATCTGCCGGAACCAATTTTGCTGGGAGGGCGGACGAACGAGACACACGAAATTACGACGGGAGACTGAGACTGGCTTGACTGGATAGATGATGGCGAGACCGTTGCTTTCTCACCGCCTGCAGCGGAATAACTATTTGTCGCTCGCTGCCAATGTAACCCAAAGGATACAAAGTGCGTACACGCGCAACACAACGATCCCTCAGCTATGTTGTGTCGCTGGGGAGGTCCCGATGTAGAACATTGTTCCATCGACTTCTTCGTCCCAGTGCTTACGCTGCATCTGCATAGAAACTGCGTCTGCATCGAAACTGCGAGTACTTGGTGCTTTCAAAGTAAAATGACGTTGAGATTGCGCCGCGGCTCGCGACCTTTGACGTACGAACGTTTGGAGCACAAAGCGGTCCGCTGCATGCGCTTTCAAGCCTGATGATCATCACCGAGCTTGCTTACGTCTCCCGGTCCGCTAACTCAAGTCTACACCCATGCAGCCATTCAGAAAATCGCCGCGCCGCTTCTGGCCCAGGTTGGTCGGAAAAATAATTAAATCATCACGTGCAAGGTGGGATGAAATCCAATCAAGTTCGGACTCCTCCCGGTGGCTCCTTTGAGTTGAGGAGCTGAAGTCATCTTACTACTACGCTGCGCCTTTAGCGTTTAATTGCTGTTGTTGCACTACCAAACTGAGACCTTTCCCGGTCCGCACGACATTACATTTGGCAACCTCGTTAACACTATACCCAAGGATGAGGTTCTGATGTAGCTACCCAGCTACCCTGCTAACCACTGCATCCAAATACCTAGCTGCCCTCCGTTCGCGGTTTGCTCACAGCATCATGCATCCACCCGCCGACTCGGTTGACTGGACCTCAGAGTACTTTTCCGCCTGTTTTCGTCGACGTGTAACGCGGAGTGCATCATCTCGGATATCATAGCGACGAAGCCCGATATCGCTCAAAATCAGTTCCTCAAAAATTCGATCATCATCTGAGTTCTCGAGGTTGTGATAGTCGTCGAAGAAGCACGACTGGATGAATGCACACCACTCAGAAGGTCAGACCATTCAATAGAGCACAGCATCTTCCACCCGAAAGTCTCGGGGACCATCCCACTCATCAAATCCTTCCTGTGAATCCGGCGATGCTAACTCTAGAGCTCTGATAGTGGTATCGCCGGTTGCGCATCAGCTGTGAGATGACCCACATCTCAGATGACATGGCTTGCAGTCGTACCAACCCACTGGTTGAATTCGTTTCATCCAAGGAGTGCAGCTGCCTAGCAAGAGTTTTGCCATCTGATTTCTCCTAGATCCATTCTATTACTCGAGCCCGATCATGAAGAATACTGCAGCTCCAACCCCAGCGCTCTGAACGGCTGATCTCTCCTCTTCATATCGATCGACGTCCCCAACGTAAACAGTAACTCCTTAATCCTCCCTTCCCACAACAACCTCGCCTTCATGTTCTGATCCAATCTCGCCTTCAGCACACCCGCTACCTCCTCTGGTTTCTTTTCCTTCTTTAAATCCACTTCGTCCAGCTTCCAAGCAAGTTTTGCAGCCATACTTCTCTCCCTCGGTTTCTCAACCGGAACTTTCATCTTCCAGAACTCACACCCCACTACCAAATCACTTTCATAGCTGTAAACATTAAAGTCCAACCTCGAACACAACGACAAGTTCTTCCCAGCCTTAACAGCATAAGTCGAGCTGATATTTCCCATCAGCGGATTCAGCGTCAGCGTCGCTGTAAGTGGGACCCCTTTATGCGCCGGCAATGTTGCGAATCTCCCACCAACACTCACGCCTCCCGATTTATTCAGCGTCCCATAATACACCTCGGCCCCCGCACTAAAACGTCCATAAAGCCGATCATCCATCCTAGACACCACCGGCTCCGTGATCTCCTTCCTCGGATCCGGTCCAAAATTGTATAATCCCCTTAGACCCAACAACCCCCCATCCGTCGAATACAGCGTTTCCGCACTATACTTCCCTGTATCGTATTGATGCAGCGCCAAAATCGTCCCTCCATTCCGCAACCGACTATCGCTCACAGCCGTAAGTCGTATCTGCTGCGTGGGTGTCATGCGGCGTAGATATAATGCTTCGAGCGTGCTCTGTGGTAGGTAAAGACGGCCGTAGAGTAGAGTATTCTTGCGGTCGATGCGCTGTCCGCCGTGCCATTGCTCCCACATCCATGGCTCGTCGACTTTTTGCAGCTCTTGTATCTGTCTGTAACCTCTGATAATCTCATGGAGATCAATCTTCGCACTCTGCGACACTGTCCCGAGCGGTAATGAGGAGTAGAGGTAGGAGAGTGAGCCATCGACTGCACCGAAGCTACCTAGCGCATATGAGGTTGCGAAATTGGGAGAGCTGAGAGAGGAGAGATTGAATTGCAGACCGCCTGGCGTTTGAAAATCGAGTATACCTGTACCATTTCCTGTTAGTAAAATGCGTAAACCCTAGGAACAGTATAGCTTGGTAGTTCAGCACCTTTCGCAGTGGCAGTTAACTGCGAATAGGAATTCTCGTAGTTCCATCCTGTTGCATTGTAAAATGCATGTTGCACATAATCCATGAATTCCAACATCTCCACTTCAGCTACTCGCCAGCTTCTTTATTCATCAAATCATAAGGGTATTGTGTGCTCAACCGTTGAAGTATCTCACCCTCATAAATATTTCATATGATCTTCCACAAACAGGTACAAGTAAACACACACAAAACGCCACGGAACAACCCCACTCCGCTCCGAACAAAAAAATTAGCTCCCTCTCCAGACCCCTGCCATCTAGCGCGAAATCTTATCACTAAAAACTTTATCGGGCCAATGTAAAATAAATTTATCTAGCAACTTACATCGACAAGAATATCAAATCTCTGCAAAACCCTCCCAATCCACCACAGCCCTCTCTCTCGATCCGCTCAATCCAAAACAATCATAAACAATGCCTAAATCCAAGCGCGCGCGCGTCGTCCACCTCTCGAAAGTCGACAAAAAAGGCAAGGAACTCTCGCTCAAACTCTTCGCCAATGTGCGCGAATCGCTCGATAGCTACCAGCACTGCTTTGTGTTCTCGGTCGATAATATGCGGAATACGTATTTGAAGGATGTGAGGAATGAGTTGAATGATTGTCGGTTCGTGCTATCTATTCGATTTCCAATTTTCCTGCACCCGATGTCAACCGATCTACGGTCATATTTTCGCAAACGAGTTTTGAGTCCTCAAGCAAGAGAAGGGGAAGCAAATTTTCAGAATTGAAAAAGAAAGAGAGGGATTTTATAGAATGCCTAGCTTCACCAAAACATAAGCTAACACATCGTCCTACCCCTCTAGATTGTTCTTTGGCAAAACAAAAGTAATGGCCAAAGCCCTTGGCACCGACCCCGCCGACGAGCACCAACCCAACACACACATTCTCTCCAAACACCTCGTCGGCAACGTCGGGCTCCTATTCACCAACCGCACCCCTTCCTCCATTATCGAGTACTTCTCCGAGCTATCCAAGACCGATTTCGCCCGCAGCGGCACACTCGCCTCGCGCACCTTTACGATCCCCGCCGGCACTGTGTACAGCACGGGCGGCGAGATCCCCGCTGAAGACGACGTGCCAATGGCGCATAGTCTAGAGCCGGAACTACGCCGCTTAAACGTGCCGACCTCCTTGGTGAAGGGGAAGATTACCCTGCAGAATGAGTATACTGTTTGTGAGGAGGGGAAGGTTCTCGATAGCAGGCAAACAAGACTGTTAAAGTTGTTTGGTGTGGAGTCGGCGGATTTCACGGTGCGATTAGTTGCGTAAGTGCTCCCCAGTGCGCTCTACTGCGGCGCATAATGGAGTAGACAGACTGAAGCTAACACGGAGAGTAGATACTGGAGTGCAGCAACACAGGAGGTAACAGAGATACCTGCCGAAACGGCCATGGAAGAGTAAAAAGTTGAAGCGAGAAGAAAGAGCTAGAAAATGATTCCATTCCATCGTTGTCGTTTTTGTCCTAAACTATAGTACAGTCTCAAAAAGGTTACGCAGGCGTTTACCGGCGCTACTTTTCTCGTGTCATGGAATACTTTAAAATTATAACAACCCCAAGCAAGCAAATTTCCCTGTCAATGTGCCATGAGCGATCCATCTTACCACTATGATATACGTGTGCCAACCTCCTTTCCTCCGCCCATTCGTTCGTGATCGTACAATAAGAAAGGAAACCGAAAAAAAAGCTGTTCACTAGCTAGATGGCAAATTGCTAAAAGCACAGAGTCATATGGTCGGATGGCACATTTTCTTACCCCTGACCTTACCTCGCAAGATCAAAAGTACATCGAATATGCCAAGAGCGACCGACCAGCCACGCCATACCAACCCGATTCAGTGAGAACCTCCAAATATGTGCTGCAGAGGTTTGTAAAGCTTGATTGCAAAATGAATCCGAAATTGCTGCAAAGTGATCTGGTTACCAGACTGAAGTGAAGGCAGAGGGCATTCATGTTTTTGAAGTTTCAGGTCCTGTCGAGCTGCGTGCAAGTAGAATAGTCGATGACGATACTACCTTTGGCAAGAAGTGGTGAAAAGTGAATCGTGAACGAACCTCTTACCCTTGGTGAAAAAGGGAAGGAAGATTTGAAGATTCGAAAAACCCACCACAAGACTGTAAACCCACCAGCAGTCCTGTTGTACCTAATACCTTCGTAGCTTGCGAGGATCTTCCTCGTAGCCATTGCTGTTTTCATAAGGCCTCTTACGTGAGTCGTCTTCACGTGGTCGGTTTCCATATCCACCATCTCGGTCACGGTCACGGTATCCGTCTCTAGGTCTTACCGGCTCCATGTTGCTGCCACTGCCACCACGTGGTGGACCTCCATCGCGATCACCATAGCTGCGGTTGTTGTTGCCTCGATATCCGCCGGATCTGTCATCATATGAGCGCCCTCCACGAGAGTCATACCCACCAGCTGGTGGCCCAGATCCATTGCGATCCGAGCCACCAAAGCCTCCCCCGCCTCTGCCATAGCCACCGCCCCCAAATCCTCCTCGACCTCCGCCGCCTGGACCAGCTGGTGCGTTGGGAGGAGCGTAGCCGTTGGATGATCCGTACCCACCACCACGTTCACCTCGGTTGCCGAACCCTCCACCTCCTTGATACCCAACCCCACCTCGTCCGCCGCCATATCCGCCGCGGTCAAAACCACCTCTGAAACCACCACGTCCTCTGCCTCCGTCAAATCCGCCTCGGAACCCACCACGGAACCCACCTGGTCCTCCGGGAGGGCCCCCGAAACCGCCAGGACCCATTGGTCGTGGAGGAATGGCCTTTGTATATCCACGTCCTCCAAGTCCTCCTCCAAAGCGGCGAGGCAACCAGCCTTTCACTGTTCGGCCTCTCTCAACGTCTACTTTCACCGGACGATCCAAAATTTTGTGTTGTTCTAAAGACTCTAGGGCAGCTATTCAACGAAGCGCGAGCAAAACGCATTTGTCAGTTATTTACCAATATTTCATATACCTTGGCGTCGGCAAGAGGGTGGAAAGAGCAGAAGGGAAAAAAAAAGACAGGGTGTGGATTGACTGCATCTGTGCGAAGAGAGCGTGCGATAATGCTGTCGGTGTATGGATAGTATGGGGGTGTAGTTGGGTTTACCTCTCATGTCCTTCTCTCTTTCGAAAACTACAAATGCGTATCCGCGATGCGGCTTTGCCTTCTTTTTAGGCTTTTCATGTTGGTGAGTATCGGTGACTATCCGGATCTGCAGATTTTCAAGATTAGTGTGAAATATGATATATGCTTCGACAGTACGCACCCTTTCGATAGGTCCGAATCGTCCAAACTCGCGCTCCAAATCCTTCTCTTTTGCCTTGTAGTGTAAGCGACTGACAATAAGTGTTTTGAAAGCATCTCCTCTAATGTTGGGATCCTCGTGTGGTTTGACTATGAGATTGAACTGTTAGCAGAGCCTCAGAATCAATGGAACATTGATTAAAATCGGGAGGATTTGATGTGAACATGAAAGGCCGCCCTTACACAACAACGGGGCTTCCTTGATAAGCTTCTCGTGGGCCGCCTTTTTCTCCTGCTTTATGCGGTCTTTCCTCTGGAGCCAACTCTCTGTTGGCACATATACATCCGTTTCTTTATATTCTTGAAGTGCTGGAAGATACGCAGCTAGGCCAGTGATGTGAGGAGTTTTGCGTTGTTCGGGCGCGTGGTCTGACGGTGCAGCCCAACGCAAAGGAGGTCGAGGAGCGAAGAGTGCCAGAAGATTTGGTGGGAGCTTGTCTGTCATTGCGACGTTTGTTTAGTTCCAAGCTTCTTGAGATCCTAAAATCGCCGTCTATATGATAGATGTGAACGAATGTTGACGGATCAATTGATGGAACGAACAGTTGAGAAAACTGTGTCGCGTCGCAAAAGCGAGGTCCTGATAGTAACCCTCAATCTTGAGCTTAAAATTATTTTCACGTGATGTTAAAAGTAGCCGGACAATTTTGCTTTCGTCAAGTGCCAATTAAGAGCTGTGATCTTCAGATCTTCAGGTCCAACACAATCGGCAAGATGAGGATTACAGGGCTAAGGAAAACCACCACCAGTCAAGTAAGCATATGCATTTCATGAGGGTGCTGTTGAATTCAATCTGACATTGACCCTAGAATGGACTTGGTGCTTTCATACTCCAATGCACTCGCCTCGACTTTCATTACTGCGACTGGGCTGGTAGCTCGAGAGGCATGAAGCATGTTTGTCCGAATATGTTTACTCTTACTAGCTTGCTAACTTCTTCGCCAGTTCTTTCCTGAAACACTCCCTCTCCGGGTTCGCAGCAGCAAATCCTCAAATCGAAATGACTATATCCCCACGACCTGCAAAGCATCCTGTTATAATTGGGCACTATGCTAATGGCCGTGAGAAGGCCATCTGTGTCAGAAATCTAGAGAAAGATCAGATTCTGCAGAAGGCAGAGCTGCTGCGAGATGCTAGCGGGGAAAAGCTGAAGAGAGTCAAGAAACCTGTTCGTAGTATCAATGAGAGTGTTAGAGGCATCTGGAGTCCTTACCACAGTGGTGGTATTAAGGTATGAGGAACGACGAGTGAGGAGCACGAAGGATTTTGGTATTATACACAAAGGGCATTGTTGGCGTTGGGGGACAGACCGGAAGCCATTGATTGTATATCTCGCTGGTATAAAATGTACAGAATTCCAATGAATGAAATAGCAAGCATGGAAGAGCCATCGACCTGAACCTTTTTATGCTGCACACCGAAGTTCCCAAGCATGTCTCCGTGCAAATACACCTGAGAAGCACTATTTTGAGTATGTTTAAAATCATCAAGTGTATCCTTCTACATTTATCGTTGTTCTTACATACACCACCAAAAGACTCAAACGCCAATTGCACCCATACGACTAATAGGAAGTGATGGTTCATAGATTCATCATTTTCTGATACTTTTATACTAATGTTGGGGTCCCTTATATGGTGACCTCTCAGTCGTGAATCATGAAGTTTTGCCGACCATTTACAGGCGGCTGTTGATGATGTCAACAAAGGCCGGCTTCAATGAAGCACCTCCAACCAAGAAACCATCAATGTCTGCTTGCTTGCTCAAATCTTTGCAGTTCTTCTCGTTCACACTTCCGCCATAGATAATTCTGGTCTCCTCTGCTGCCTTGTCGCTAACCTCCTTCTTCAACCAGGAACGAATGGCAGCGTGAACTTCTTGAGCCTGCTCGGTGGATGCAACCTTTCCTGTACCAATAGCCCAGATTGGCTCGTATGCGATGACGATCTTCGACCAGTCGTTAATCTTCTCCTTGACAGCATTCAATTGTGCAGTAACGACTTCAATGGTCTTGTTGGCCTCCCTTTGCTCAAGGGTCTCTCCGCAGCAGAAAATTACACCAATTCCACCATCGATGGCAGCCTTTGTCTTGGATGCTACGAATACATCATCTTCTTGTAGAACGACACGGCGCTCAGAGTGCCCGAGGAGTGTCCAGGTGATATTACTATCTTTGAGCTGCTCCACGGAGATTTCACCAGTGAAAGCACCGTTTGGCTTGTCGAAGACGTTTTGTGCTGCAACCTCGAGGCCGGGTCTCAGGTGCTCACGGGTGAGGAGAAGGTAAAGGGCAGGTGGTGCAATGACGACCTCTGTTTGGAAGGTATGTTAGCATAATTTCAAAGTACTCGTCAGTTTGTTGATGAAAGGTAAGCTGATGAAAATACCGTCCAGTGTCAACGAACGGAGCTCCGGCAGAGAAAAGAGAAAGAGCACCAACCAGCATTAGGGTCCAATTTGGCATCGTTCAAGTGTCCAACGATCTTCTTGATGGTGTCAACAGACCCATTCCTGGAATCGAACGCAACATTAGCTGAAATTCCTTCGCATGGTGGGGGGCAGAGAGGGGAGAACGTAAACAAACATACATCTTGAAGTTACCTCCTACGAAGAATTGACGAGGCATGGTTGCGAGTTTTCTTGTGAAATGGAAAATGATTGGTATAGGGGAAGTTCGAATATGTGATTCAAGAGGATGAGCAATGGATGAATTATGTTTCTTGAGGAGAAGAGAAGTAGAGAGAGTTCTGATGGTTGTACAGATTATATCCAACTTCTCATGATAATCGGCACGACTCGGAGTGGGGTGAAACTTTCTGGACCTGACTCTGCAAAAGCCCCCGCCAAAATCGTCATTGGACCCAGAAATTTCCAGCTCATCTTCGCAGCTCACGCTTCACGCTCAACCTTTTATTCTGTCGAGCTACAGTACATACAGTACGAGCGAGTACAACGAGCACGAGTGTACAACAACGGCGAATCTAAGCTCCACGCGGGAAACGGCAATGTTCTTTTGAGAAGGAGAAGGACAACTACATTGATAAAGAACGCGTTCGGCAGCTGTTTATCATCCAAACTCTTGACAATTGGCCAGCAATTTTGTCCAAGCCCGAGATTGGCGTCCGTATTCTTGCCGATTCGCCAGCGACTCTCTATCTAAAGTCGTGAACCTCTCAATGGCCCGGGATACATTACTCGGAAGCACCGCTTGCACGATTCGGGATGCTTGGGCATCAATGTGCTTAATGAAGCAATGCCACCTGGCGAATCAAGCTCGCAATACTACATGCACGCAAACTCTACTGTGACTTACATATAGGCTGGATTTTGCATATTAGCAGTTCACATTTCACTTGCTTGCTACAGAACTCGACGATATCTTCAAATATCAGACATTGAATACTGAATCTTTTAAACTGTGTTAACCTACTTTCCATCTGATCGTACTGTGCGGCCGTTAAGTCGTCGAATCATCAAACGCGTCTGGGGGATAAAATGCATACATTCTGTCCATCCAACCCCAGTAACAAAAATAACCAAGGAGCTCTCTGAAATCAGATCATACAACAACCATTACTAGCTCGGCCAAAAAAATGACTACACATCCCTAGGAGAGAGAGACAAGACATTGTACACACTAAAAAACAGGACTGAGAGGAGCTCACATCAATCAACCACATCCTTATGCATTTGCTACCAGGAGTCGCCGCTGCCGTAGCTAGAAGCATAGCGTACACGCGTTGGGTTTCGCGGTGGGTTTCGCGGCGTGAATGGATGGCGAATTTGAGGACGAAGACCAGTATATTCGATTCTGGGCCTTCCAATCTCACCACGCATATAGTTCTCGGCGTCAGATAGCCGAGTTCTGTAAACGTCGTCTCGTGGAGGTGGATAGAAGTCATCCTCCCACACGTCGTCAAGACGTCGCTCTGCATACACTGGCTCTCCATATCGGGGTCGTCGCTCTGACGAACGGCGCTCCAGGGGGTAACGAGGCGCATCTAAGACTGGAGCCTCTTCATATTGACGAGGTGGATATCGACTTGGAGTTCTGTATTGACGCTCATCACGGCCAGCGATAGTTAATGCACCCGGCTCATCGAGTTGTGCTAGCAATTTGCTTCTCTCTATCTCTATTTCTCTACCGGCTTGGACGCCTTGAGCGAAAGTTTCTGAATGCGTAAGCACTGGAGGCGCTACGATTGGAGCTGCAACAGGTGACATTGGAATTTCAGCGACGTATCGAGGCTGTGCGCTGCTGTTTCGTGGAGTCCCAGCAAAATGCGACTGTTCGGAAGAATCTCGTTTCGGGTAGTAGTATTCTTTGTGATGCTCACGATGTCTGCTCTGGCTGCGACCACGTCGTCTACCACGCGAATTGAATCTTCTTGAGCGTTCGTCCGATCGTGAGCTGATGGTAGTTGCCAAAGAGCTGCTTATAATTGAAGCAGCACTCGAATTAGTATCGCTATCAACGTCGGACGCAGAGTCTGAATCCGAATGGAAGCTGCCCCTTCTTCGTCTTCCGTTACTGGGCCTGCGGTTATTTGGAGGAGGTCCATGGTTTGGAATAGGCCCACCATGTGGACCATTCTGGGGCGGCCCAGGTGGATTCGGGTTACCTGGACCATTCATTGGAGGATGTATAATCATTGGTGGCGGTGGGCCTTCTTGCGGCATAGGCCCAGGTGGCGGTCTGTTCATTGCTGCTGCTCTTTCGCGTTTATTTCTGTCAATAGCTGCGAATACCCCGGAGGCATCCACGTCTTCTTTGACACTGCGCTTTACAATCACAGTGATAAGAACTGTTTCTCTGACTTTGTTTACACTCTTCTCCCTTCTGTCCAATTGACTAAGGGACCAGGTGAAGTTGTGGTCAACCTCTTCAGAATTCAGTTTGTCCAAGAGTTTATTTACCTGGGTTTGTTGGAATGGATACAGAGCTGCCTTCTTATCTGCCACGGCCTGGCCAGACGCTTGCAATTTTTTAAGTTGTATAGCAATGTCGTCTTGGGTAAGAGGCTCTTTAGTAATACTAACTTTAGCCCAGGTAGACTTTTCTTTTCCGACCGGTGGGACTTTCCGTATCGAATACACATCATACGATGTCAGTTTCTTTCTGAAGAATGCTTCATCGAATTTTGGCCCGGGAGTTTCTGTGCAATCTGATGTAAATGTCGACTGGACGACGCGCTGTCGCACTGGCATTTGCATTTGCTGAGGACCCATTCCACCAGGAGGTGGACCTCCAGGACCTCCGGGACCAGGCATGCCTTGTGGGCCATTGGGCGGTCCTCCTGGTGGAGGATGACCCGGATGACCTTGTTGAGGTCTCAAATGCAGCCGAGGTGGAGGTGGAGGTGGAGGTTGACCCGGATGGCCTTGTGGAGGTCTTAAATGCGGCGGAGGTGGAGGTTGGCCTTGCACTAATCTTTCGTTAGCAATGTCAAGGCACAGTGGAGTGGTCTTGTGAATCTATTTACTATTGTGGGGAGCTCGACTCATTTTGGTAGGGACAACTGTGTTGCGAGTATTTTTGTGAAAGTGCAAGAGCTATGCTAGCCAAAGTGATTTTTATGGCAGTGGTGAGGAAGAGGTGAATTGCGAGGTTGGCGGACGGTGAGGCTATAACTAGACGTGACGGCTTAAGCCGCACTTAGTTCCTCGAGTTAAGATATGGAGTATAGTGAGGCTTGCGAGTACGTTAACTGCGAGTGGCAGGTGTGAAGATTTATCTTCAGACAAAATTATAAAGTGTATATGGAGGTCTATCTGGTGTGTTGAAATGGAGGGGAACAAAATAAGGTGGGGTGGGGTTGCACGATTACAGAGTTAGTCACCGAGTACTGTTTTGTGCGACAGAGGAATGTGTGAATAACGGTTTCCGCGACTCATTTCGAATGAACACAGTTGATCCTAGACAGCCGGATATTATTCGAAACCAAGGTAGGTGCCGCTCTGCGCCCGAATTGACTTTGTCATGCGATCAGGCTCTGCTCATGCACGCCTCGAGGAACCAACGAACGAGGCTATGTCTGTAGTTCTGCGCAGGCAACCATGGGTGTTTCGCAAAAAACCGAGGCTCTATCCGTCAAACTATAGACAATCAGTTACTAACGGGGCATACTAGCAGGCAGACTAGAAGGAAGTAGGGGAGGACTCTAGACGGGTCACCTTTTCGATAGACCTAGGTCTTGGAAGGCATTTACCTCCTCAGCAATCCTATCGGGTACACCACGAGAAGCCACATCTGGAAAGCGCCCCTGCTATCTCAAAATCTACGTACAAAAGCAATTTTACAAGGCTGCAAGTGTCGCACAGGCGTAAGTTCCGTCGCATTTACGATGGTATGGCAAAAGAACTTTCTGTCTCGGCAGCAAAAGAATTACACACCGCATCAAGGAGATACACTTCGACGACTTGGCAAATGGGACACGGATTCACAGACACAGTGAACCATTGAAGCTTTACAGAAATCGTCATATTACGGCATGGGAATAGCAGGCGTGAGAACATTCGCAGCGGTTGAAGAGTAAGGCAAATTGCGAACTATGTTGCGAACTGTCTGCCTGCTTTCAACAACAAACCACAAGAGGCCACAAGGCGCCGACTTCTCCGATCATGCACCCACCGAACTTTCAGAACGCTCACCGAAGAATGAGGAATCCTGCAATAGAATGATCATCCGTAAAGCCTCATTTAATTTTCATAAATGAAGATTTAGTTCGGGCGTTGAGAATTTCAATTGACAAATCAGCGGACAATCGAGTTTACCACGCGAGGATTATTGTACTGAAATTCAACCAAAAAGAATGAATCCCAAGTCAAGCTGATCTTGAGCCGTCCTGAGATGTCAGACTGATAGTGATAAGTTTGACTTTGCAGCTGCATATGCATACCAGTCAAACTTGTCACCAGAACAGCTACGGCCTGTCTATGCGAAGAATGTACGCTCTTCAGTAGTGCATAAGAGAAACCATGATTTCGATGCTGATAGCTTTCGGGATTAAGGGTTGTTACGAAGCATAAGCCTACGAAAAGGGTTAGCCCCCCCGGCCGAAGGATTGTGGCTTGGACAAAGCATTGAGAATTATGCCAGGTCTAATAGATACTGATTCAGTACAGCCTTCATGCATGCACACGCAATTACATATACATACAAAGGAAAAACTGTGCGATCGCTGGGAACACTGCATATATTATGCTAACATACTAACAGCGAAAATGCGAATCATTTTCCTGCATCGGCACAAATTATCCTATGCACAGTACTGACATGCTGTCCTGCGGTCTGCCTATCAATCAGGAGATTTAAACCAAAAAAAAAAAAAAAAAAAAAGTCTACCCCGCAATCAATTAAAGCATTTATTGCGGGATTGTTTACGTGCTCGTCTGATTGGAGTTGTCTTGGCCAACCACTCCCACCACAACTCGACCGGAACTTCTCATCGTCAATGCTTGGTCGCATTCATTGCAATTCCCGACTTTTCCAACCGTCCTGCCATCTGCGTCGAACTTGATTTTCAGACGACCGGAGCATAAGGGTATTTTTCCTGCCCGGCGTCTGGACCATCTAGGGGCTTTTGGGTCGTCAGAGCAGGGCGTACATAGTTGCACTATGCATAGATCGACGATGATACCACGATGGCGTATATCTACGCCCTGGCACAGAGATGTAGTTTATCTATGCGGGGTATGACTCGGTGTTCAAATTGCTTGCTTCTGCAGATGCAACCGCATCATTTGACTGGGCTGGAGTCGGTGAAGGTTATGTTACGCATAGTTACTGCTTCACGAAACACGTGGAAAGAAAGTATCGGCAAGTTTAAAGTCGGGTCAAGCCAGCGGATACGGGGCGCGGGGCGTGCGGGGCGTGCGGGGCTTGCCAGTCCTAGAGCTAGTACTCATATGCCCCAGGCAATAGCTGTTGATTCTCAAATCTCATAGGAAGCCAGATGATGTTCCGTGAACGACCCTTGCAAATACCAGCAGCAACATGGTGGATCGCAGTGTTTGTCCCAGATACAAGCGTGACATGAGGGACCGATCTTATTGGATCGTTTATAATTCTAATTAATACTATTATTAAGGTACAGTCCAGCCAAATTAGTGATGCAGGTACTAAAGCACACGACTTCTCCTACCAGGTGCAAGCCTCCGAATTTGTGCCCCTTGAAAGACTCATCGCCAAGCATATAAGTCCAGTTACCTCGAATACTATTGACGGTTTCAGTCGGTGACAGAGGCGGGAACGACGACATATTCGACTTCTTAAGAACTCCTGTCGAAAGCAACCTGATACAGACATCAAAAGAAGCAATGTCTTGCACAAGAGATTCATCAGTGTACTCACGAAAACCTTTTACCGTTCCTTGTGGTGGCTCCCGGGCTTCTAGTCTCACATCTGATGGTCAGAAAGAGCACGAGGAAGATACCGAGACGGTGATCTCCTCCAACAAGTTCCGGTTTTGAGCATTATTTCCAGCGAGGCTCAAGATGGTGAAAAGGCTACCGAAGCCGCAGCGGAGGAAGATTCCGATAAGACGCCACAGGCTGGAGCTGTTCACCCAAATCAAAAGTCAAGCAAAAAGCAAGAAGGGGTAGAAAGACGAAGAGACCAAAACAAGGACCCGAGGAATCCAGCTAGGTTGAAGTACTACAACAGAGCTATCGCACCGTTGAAGATGAAACCAGCACCGTTACTGACTCTCTTGTAGCCACCTGTTCTATTGGTAGGTAATGGGCCGAACTTCGCCAGTATGTGCAAGGACTCTGGCGCCAAGTGACTTTCAATGGGCCACACTGCGTGGTAGCTGGTGCGAAATATAACATAGCTACAGCATAGAAACGATCAAATAAAGGAATTTACAATCATTTTTGGAATTTCCCGGCTGTGATTCATTTCTGACGATCATGCAGCCACAGCCTCATTCTTCCTTTGAGTTTTTCGATCTGCAACGGAAGTCGGGCGTGCGGCGTTCCATACTAATAAGCATGGCGCTTACGATGCATTTGAGCGCCCGGTCAATGGCATCATGCCGTGCTCCACCAAGGCTGCACCAAGGCTTAAACAAACCAGCAAATTCCACGTCGCAGTATCATTACAACCCTTCATCGCGGAATCAATATCAGACTCTCCGGTCCGAAGCAGACTGCAGTCTGTATAACAAAGTACACACAGCTACCTCAATTATCCGATGAGAAGGGAAGATTACAAAACAATCAACGATTACGAAAACAATATCAAGTTAGGACCATGACATCACGATATAAGGACTTGATGGAAAACGATCCAACACATCTTCCTGACAGGGTACTAACATGTTTTCGTGTCACAAGTTTTTTCGTAGACATTGATCTCCTGCTTGTAAAGACTCAAACTCGGCAGCCTTGCCAAGCTCCCCTTTACAGTGCGCACAAACGGCTTCTCTGGATGTTAGGGTGTTCTGCGATGGTATCGCCATACAGTATGTGATTTGGGGTTTGCCAAGGGAGGATAGGAGATCATTGGAAGGTTGGTTGAGGTTACTGGACAGTTGCGGGTGCTGGAGGAGTGTAGAAAAGATGCTGCGAAGGATTTGGTTGAAGGTCACCATGGTTGGAAGACTTTTTGAATTCTGTAACAGAATTCCGTGATGAACAGTCGGCATGACTTATCTAAAACAATGATTTATAGTGTTAGATTATTATTGATATTGATAATGGTGCAGATAACCGGACTGAACAAAGAGGCCTTTGTTTGAGTAAGTCGTTTCATCCTCAAGCCCCATCAACAGAGCCCGAATGCACCAGAAGTTTAGCACCAGACTGGTTAGGTTTACCAGACAGTGAGACATCTTTGGGTCTCTTGATACCTGTCTCCCTCCCCTAACTCGTATTTGAGATTCTGTTCTATGATATAGAGAATAAAACAGGCTGATTCGTATACACTGTGAAGGATCCAGAGCTTGGTAGATAGTTCCTGAGGCTCGCTGCGTGTTGTCCAAAAGACGCCGTACAAGATTGTTGAGCCATACTATGAATAACAACATGGCCATATTACCCACGGAGAAGTTTTGCGTCACCAATATGCGGATCGCATGTATGAGGAACGTGCAGAGAGGATAAAGAACACGGGGACCGCCAACGGCAAGGACTCGAGGGCCGTATTGTTTGATTTCCCACACAACTTGTAGTTCCTTGCCAATCTATTTCCCCCTATTATTCTCACGTGGCCATGGCCACCACTAGCTCGAACCTTAACTCCGTACTCATATTTGTAACATTCCGTCCCCGTGGCAGCATCGATCAAGGAGGTGTATATGCGAAGCTGAGTGTTTCGTTGAAACTAGATTTAGAGGGATATCAAAGTCTAGAATGGTTTCGCGACCTTCCTGCTCTCGCTCAGGCCCGTCTCCGGATCTTTGTATTCCTTCCAGCTAACTGGGTACATCGCGTTACCAGCCTCGCTCGTCGCCATAATGACACCCAATTCATTCCTCGCAGTACTCAAGTAATAATTCGATTGATCACCCAAGGAGATCTATATGAAGCAGGATATAGTCAGCAATTGGCCTTCAATCCATAGAGGTTGGCAGGAACAAAGAACAAAATACTCACCACCACCGCTCTAACAATATCCCCAGGCCTGAAGCTCTCGAATATCTTAACTTTATCTTTCTCCGTAGCTCTGACATCCTGTACTCTAATCAAGCCCTGCCATTCTCCATCTAGCACGGTCTCACCCACAACTAATATCGCAACCGTAGCTTGTCGCGGTGTGATTCTCGTCACTCGACACAACACAACACTATTGACCTCCGGTAGTATCTCGGCCTTTCCATCTGCTGCTGAAAGCGATCGCTCAATTGACACCGTAGAAAGCTGAGCAGGCGCCGCGGGAGTGATCTTCGTAGGACGTTTCTGCGGCCCGCTCGGTTTGGGTGGCTGTACGGTTTTGATAGGGCCAAGAATCGACGCGTATAGACTCGAAGAGAAGATGTGCGTTCCTGGACCAGGAAGAAATTCAGTCGTAGATCCAAGCAATTGGCCCGGGACAGCCACGAATGGCGGTTGCGACATTGCTACCTTTTGCTTTGTTGTGGAAGAAACAAGTGGAGAGGTTTACGAATGGAGATGAATTGGTGGTTCAGAGCTAGAAAAAGTTTTAGCGCCCCCACGAATTCGCCCCCCACGCCCATTTTTTGTGCCCTACCACGCCTCAGCACGCCTACCTCACCTGCACATCCTTGCATTGACCCCGCATTGCCGCTGCTGCCCCGCTTCCAAGCTTCAGAGCTTCGAATCTACTCGCACGCATGTGGTGTACCTAGAAGGCTTGGTGTGATAAAAGGGGAACTGTTTCTTCCGTCGTGGCTTGTGTCCTTCATTCTTTCCTGCATTCTTGTAAATTCTCTGTTTTCACTACGAGAATCCCAACATCTACTCATTTCTACTTCGTCCATTTACTTTGCACACGATTAAAGCGATTGCCAATCCACGAAGCTATACTAGACAATGGCTGCTAAACATTTCATCAACGACCCGACACATCTCGTCAACACAGCCCTTCATGCCCTTACCTTAACGAATCCCTCTATTGCTCTCGACGCAGAAAACAAGATCGTGTATCGAAGACCAGGTCATGGATCTCAAGTATCAATCATATCTGGTGGCGGAAGTGGCCACGAGCCGTCCTTTGGCGCTTTTGTTGGAGATGGATTGCTTGCAGCTTCAGTAGCAGGAACCATCTTTGCGTCTCCTTCTGCCGAACAAATCCGCCGCGCCGTCATGTCGCGTGTCGATACCTCGGAAGGAATCCTTGTTACAGTGATGAATTATACTGGCGACGTGTTGAACTTTGGCATGGCAGTTGAAAAGGCCAAGGCTGCGGGCATCAAAATCGAGATGCTAGTAGTTGGAGACGATGTTGGTGTTGGCAGGGAGAAGGCAGGAAAAGTTGGCAGAAGAGGTATTGCCGGAACGGTGCTTGTCCACAAGATTACGGGAGCGTTGGCCGCCACTGGAGCGAGTTTGAAAGATGTCTACGAAGTAGGAAAGTTGACAGCGGAGAATATCGTCAGTGTAGGAGCCTCATTGGATCATGTCCATGTACCTGGACGAGCACCGCCAGATCCAAATTCTGCCGAGAGTTTGAAGTATGAGGAATTAGAGATTGGAATGGGAATTCATAACGAGCCTGGAAGTGGGAGAGCAAAGGTTGAGTTGCCGGAGTTGGTCAAGAGAATGCTTACGCAGCTTTTGGACCAGAACGACAAAGATCGAGCATTCCTGAACGTGAACTCAAATGAGGTCGTTTTATTAATCAACAACCTTGGCGGTGTCAGTGTGTTGGAGTTGGGCGGAATTACAGCTGAGGTGGTGGGTCAGCTGGAGAAGACCTACAACATCAAGCCTGTCAGGATTCTTGCTGGTACCTATATGACTAGCTTGAATGGCTTGGGGTTCAGCATCTCAATACTCAACGTCGTCAATACAAATATCGGCGGTCCAAGCATGTTACAATTACTAGATGCTCCTTTCGAAGCCTCTGGTTGGACTGCACCTATCAAGAAGGAGACATGGGAGGCCAAAAATACAGAGACCAGAAGCGGCTCTGCAAAGAGTGAAGAAGAAATCGGACCTAGCGGACTCAAGTTGAATGCAGATACGACAAAGGCCGTTTTGACGGCTGGACTCAAACGATTGATTGCAGCAGAGCCGGACGTTACTCGATATGACACGGTAGTTGGAGATGGTGATTGCGGAATTGGTCTTAAGAGGGGTGCTGAGGGTAAGTGTCTCGTCAACCTTTAGGTATTCATACGCTGACTCATACTAGCTGTCCTGGCCTTGATCTCCAAGGAAGGCTTATCCGGAGACCTTGTTGTAGACCTCAGTAAAATCGTTCAAGTTGTTGAAAACGCTATGGACGGCACATCAGGCGCTCTATATGCTATTTTCCTCAACTCATTATTGACCGCGCTCAGAGAAAATGCTTCCGCTGGAGAAGCAACGCCGGAGGTCTGGGCCAAGGCATTGAAATCGGCGTCCGAAGCTTTATCACGCTACACACCTGCGAAGGTAGGAGATCGTACTTTGGTGGATGCTTTGCATCCATTCGTGGAGACATTAAACAAGACGGGAGATTTCAAGAAAGCAGCAGAAGCATCAAAGAAAGGAGCCAAGAGTACTATTGGAATGAAGGCCAGCTTGGGAAGAACAGTCTACATTGGAGGTACAGGGTTTGAACAGGTGCCAGATCCAGGAGCATGGGGTCTTAGTGAATTCTTTGAAGGTCTGGCTGGATTGGGAGATTCGGATTATGAGATGGTCTAGGTAATGCGGCTCGTGAATGATGGGGCTTCAGTTCTTCGTAGCGATGATTTATATATCGAGCTCTGATAATGTATTCTATGCACAAATCAAAATATCAGCTCAAGCTAATGACTGGATGAACTGAATTGCAAGAAGTGTATTGAAAGCAATCAGGAAAAAATTAGAGTGTTGTTGTTTTGGATCTTCAAGGTAGGTTGATACCATTAAGGGTTAAAAAGCTATGATTCATTCATCATATTGCTTGAGTTTCATGAAAGAGCAAGAGAAAAGACGGATAACTAACCTGTAAGGAGAGCTTGACGCGTGATCTTTACAATCACAATATCAAGTCACCTGCATCTACCACAAACTCCAAAAGTAACCTGGGAGAAGGCCCGGTATATTTAATAATTTCCTATTCTGGGTAAATGTTCCCTATTTGGCATGCACTGTTCCGTACGTTGCGTCGGTTCCAAAGCGAAACTTTTGGTATGACATTTCCGTCGACCTTTGACGCCCATTGCTTTTGCATTTATCTCTTCTGGCCCAAATTCTATGATGCTCTGAATTCACCGCCCCTAATTTGTCTCTTTGATTGTCGTCCAGCTCTCATGAAATGTGGCTGTTGACCGCTCAACTGAGGAGGACAAGAATGACTGAGTCTCCTCTCAAAAACCTACAAGTTTCGATGTATTAGCACTATCTCCAGAGTAATAGTCAAGATTATAACCTCAAGACCCATTCGAGTCCGTTGGACGCCGATAAATCCCCCCCTCTGATGTTGCCCTTGCTCAATATATCGAACATTCAAGGAAACAAATACTCACATCTTACTGATAAATCTATCCTTATTAACCGGTCTTCCCTGTCCACCACCACTCAACCTAGGCTTCTCTGTCCACATCTCCTTTACATTTTCGAGAACCATATTACAATGGCGATCGAAGGCTTTGACGCGCGCAAGCAATTTTCGATTGTTACGGCACGAGATGAGGACCTGCGTGTGAGAGCGGACGGCTACCTGTAAAAGCGATAATGGACCGGATGTGAATTCATGCTCCTCAATCTGAGCTACTTCAAACTCGCTGATTAGATGTTAGTATATGTGGTAAAGGATGCGATCGTACAAGGCAGGTAGACAGAAGGTAGACAACATACGTGAGCTCGTTGCGAGGCTTGGCAAGAAGTTCTCTAAATACATTATCAGTATACAGGTCAAAATAATAAGAAGGTGGGCAAGAGGTCTCACTGTATCTTTGCGTCCGCCATGATTGTGATGTTCTGATTTCGAAGACGCAGACAATCACTAATAGGCACGTCGTTAAAGGTTTCCAGCACCAAAAATTCCTATGCGCGACCCGCGAGCTCTATGTTGGGTTTAGCGTTAAACCTTAAATTTTACGGGCGGCCGTAACCGAACCTGCTCCGAGGTAAATGAGAAATTCATTTGGGCTTTCTCCGCATTTCCCTTCCAAATCCCTTATCTGATACTCCCGGTGATTGTCGTTCTTGATGTTTACAAGATCATTTGGTTGTAGAGTTGGAGCGGGGTTCCGCTCTTACGGCTTAAGTATGCCACTGAGAGCTAAGATAATCAATCCAGCGATGGTGGGGAGAGCTCAGGTATGTTTGGGAATTTTACTAGGTCTACTGTTTTCGATAGAGGTACTAATTGATGGGTGTAGATGAGTACAGCGTCGGAGGAACAGCAGGATACGATCAGGGAGTTGGAAGGAGACGAGAAGGAGGATGTGTTGTTCAATACTTTATATGGTGTGAGGACGATCGAACTTAATAGACCGGCAAAATTACACTCCCTCAATGGATCGATGATTCGGAAAATTGTACCAAGACTACGGGAATGGGCAAAGTCTGATATGGCGAACGTGGTTATCATCAAAGGAGCAAGCCCAAGAGAACCAGGACCCAAAGGACTGCCGCCCAAAGCTTTCTGTGCTGGTGGAGATGTGACGGCTCTCGCTACAGCTAACAAGGAAGGGTTGGAAGGTCAACAAAGATCGAGTGATTATTTCGCACTTGAATACAAGCTGGATCACCTTATCGCAACATACACCAAGCCGTACATTGCTTTCCTAGACGGCATTACAATGGGTGGTGGAGTAGGGCTTAGTATACATGCTCCTTTCCGGATAGCCACGGAAAGAACACTTTTTGCTATGCCAGAGACTACAATTGGTTTTTTCCCTGATGTTGGAGCATCTTTCTTTCTTCCTAGGATGGCGGGAGCGGTCGGAACTTATCTTGCTTTGACCAGCGAGAGATTGAAGGGCGTGAATGCGTTCTATGCAGGTATCGCAACACATTACATCCATTCGACCTCTCTACCCGCACTGGAAAAGCGTTTAGCAGAACTTCGATTTAAGGACTACCACAGTTTGGAGGAGAGGGCGAAGCTGATCAATTCTACTATCGAGGAGTATTGCACTGGATTGCCGCACGATGAGCCTATACTGATCAGCGGCGAGTTACGAAATGCAATTGACCGATGTTTTGGCAAAGAAAGTGTGGCCGACATAATTACAGCTTTGAAGGCCGAGGAAGGAGAAACCAAGGAGTGGGCGGAGAAAACGCTTGAGACCCTGCACAAACGATCACCTACAAGTGTCCATGTGGCACTGCATCAAATGCGCCTTGGTATAAACTGGTCAATAGCCGAGACATTCCAGCGGGAACATCAAATTGCTACTAAGTTTATGCATCATCCGGACTTTACGGAAGGTGTGGATGCACTTCTTATCCGGAAAACTGGCGATCCCCAGTGGCAACCCAAAACGCTGGAAGAAATCGAGCCCGGATCCAGAATCGCCGAACCCTTCTTCGCCGTTGAGGGCAAAGAAAGATTGCGACTATTGAATGACCGTGATTATCGTGAGTATCCGTTCAGCTTCGGTGCACCCACGGAAGAGGAAGTTGAAAGGGTTGTGAAGCATGGTCCAAAATCTGCTTTCCAGGTGATCAACCACTTCTTGCAATTGACCGAAGGCAAGCAAGGTGTGAAGGAGGTCGTCACAGAAATCCTCAACAGGAAAACGACGAAATCAGATAACGGAAAACTCACATGGAGATAATGTGTGCGTTCAGCAAGAGCCCTTTTATGAGAGCCCTGTACCATGTTTTAAATGTATGTATGAAAAGGTATTTATGTAGCCGGATGATCGTACAGGACCTTGTCGCCTTACACAAGATTTGGCGATAAGAACAGATTAGCGGTCGCAATGAGAAAATAAGAAATATACTCAAAAAGTTGTGCTGGGAAGATATCATCATGTGATTGAAAGGGGAGTCGAGCTGCAGTAGCCTATCAGATCAAAAGGGGGCTTTGAGTCATTAATTAAGCGCGGTATCATGAGGATCCTGCCTTGCCGAAAATATTTAAAGATCAGCTGTCCCCGCAAAGACGAAAACGAAAACGAGAGGTTCATTGAATTTTTGTGTGCCGTTTTGATGGTTTTTGAGACGTCCTTCCCTCCCGATTACGTTTGGCGACTGGTTGTTCCACTGACGCAATTCGGTTCATGTTTGTTGCCTCACTTCCCAAAATTGCTGCCTTATTGCTTCACGCTAATGCACGCTGTTCCTGGCCACCTAACCGTTCTGGACTAGCACCATCTTCAACTATTCGCGATACTGAATCCCGCAGCTCTCAGGCTCTACCATTCTTCCGTACCACCAACTCAGTACCTGGGGACTCGTGCTCGATACTTCAACCATAACATCGACGTTTTGCTATGGGAGCTTTCATGATACTTATAACCTGACGGCTTCAATTTCTTTCGCGTCTAAATTGTAGACTTTATATCTCATGGTTTATATACATGCAAGCTGCCAATAGTAACATAAATCAACCACGCTTCCACGAGCTCACGTTAGCGCCCAAATTCACTTTGCGAAAGTTCTTCAACGCGTCAACTAATACACGGTCACACGCGACCTCTAACCACCACACATTCTTCACGTTCTCGCCCGGCTGCCACTCGATGACTTTATAATCACTCCTATAACTTGACAGGACTTTCTCGGCAGCTCGATACCCTTACTGACTGGGTGTTGAAGTCAGAGAAAGGTTCCAATGGCTTCACCGGCTGGGGCACAAATGGCAGGCCCTCAGCCTCAGAATCAACAACCTCAAGCTGCTCCAGTGGTCAACAACAGCAATGTCAGCGAAGATGGTGTATCAATTAGACCTATGAGACGTAGGTACATTGCTACGGAAGGAGTATCTAAGGACAATGCTTACTCTAGGAATTTCTACAGTCAAGGTACTTTACACTTTCGACGATGAATGCAAGACAAACTGTTTGGCACGATGGCCCCATGTACTCCAAATTCAAACAGTTGCTATGGACGATACGAACTCGATTGGTGTAATAGAACTGTATACATGTCTTCAAGCAGTTATCGAATGTAGCCCCGAACTTGTTCCTCGACTTGGACGAGACTTTACTGTTTATGCCTACGACTTTTCGGAGTACGACAATCCATTAGTGGGACAAGGGATGCTTTCCAAAGCTTTGACAACTCCACCACCACCACCAACCCCAAACCCTACGAATGGGCAACCACAAAAGCTTGTTACCGGGCGGGTTTGCAAAAATATATTAGGAATATTTGCAAATGGTGTAAAGGAAACTTTGGAGGTCAAACTTAGGTTCACTCCGGTGCTAACGACAATCCCAAACGAGTATGCAAATGCAGCTGGAAATGTGAGCCAGGGTATTTCTCCAAACTTTGACCAGAATGAATGGAACGCCTTTATGCAATCAAACCAGACCGCACCGCAAATGTCCAACCGAACAGCGACCCCGGTCCTGGCCCCGAATAATAAGAGAGATGGAACGAGCATGGAAGTTATGAATCAGCTTCTAAGTCCCAGCCTCCAGCCGGTTCAGCCCGCACAGCAGGCACAGCAAGCACAGCCGGCTCAACCAGTTCAGCCAATCCACCCCGCGCAGCCCTCTATGAATTCTTATAACCAACAAGTATTTGCCCCTTCGCCGACAATTCAACCTTCAGGCCCAACGCAGCATGCAGAAAAGGAGCCAATATCACGCCCATTGTCCAGAACTATTGTACCCAAGAAACGACGAGGACGGCCACCTAAGAAGGCTAGCACGGCTGGGGGTCATACATCTGGCTATGAGGACGGAACTGATGGAGACGATGGCCCAATGCCAAAGAAGCGGGCAAAGATTATGCAAGCTGACTGGAACCGCAAGTCATCATTCGGTACAGGATCCGATTCTTTGAGAGTTACAGCGAGCACTGCGGGATCGATACGCTCATTTCGCCCACTTTCCATGAATGGTACTCAAGGACCGGGCAATCATTTGCAGGAGGTTCCAAGGGCACCTACCCCGGTACCCATCTTACCGCAATTATCTGTCCAGAGACCGCAGTCGCAAAGCGGTTTGCGGCAAGGTTCGGTTTCTCAAACGAGCCCTCCAGAAGACCAGCTGTCACCCTACCCTCAACTCGAGCCCTCGCTTCCCCCGGAAGATCAACTTAGACTCTCAATTGAGTCTGCAAATCCATCGCCCGAACGTATGATGAGCCCTGCCGTAACACCTCAGGATATTGCCTCATCACCGCCTGTTTTAAGACCTGCAACGCCTATAGGATCTAGTCCACCATGCCCTTCTAGCCCGTCCTTACCACCTATGCCTAGATTTGATTCTGGCTTTATGAGTGGCTCCCTAGATGATCTTTTTGGCGAAGAAGACGAAACACTGCGGCCAATCGACGAAGAAGACATCGAAGTAGCCAAGAAGTACACAAAAAGGCGTCCTCAGCGCAAACCACAGCCAGTTGTCCCAGCTCCTTGTGAACTTCAAATAGAAGAAGAGACGCCTGGTCCAATGGAATTACTGCCTACCAGAATGCCAATATTCGAGCCTCATAAGCAGAAAATTCTACCGGCCCTACTCGCGAAATCGCGACGCGGCAGTATCATTTCTGAAGATGGACAAACTCTTCCGCCATTACGACATGATACTCATGCGAGCTCTACTCGACCACCGCCAAATCAATCCGCTCCTATGACTCATCCGCCTCCGAGTTTGCATCTCCCTGCACCACCCACCAGTGAACACCCACAACCTCATATGCAACAGATGCATGTCCCAACTGTGCCACAGCCTAGAGCAGCATCGAAGACCATGACCAGGACTGCGTCCACGGGATGCCTACCTGTTTCAGATGTCCCTGCCAGTGATTCGATTCTGCCCCGAACTTTTAATCGATCACAAACCTGGTCTGCAATGCCTAATCACATGAGTGAAGCGCCAGACACAACCACACAACTCCGTCAAGCTGACATTAAGAAAGCGGCGATTAGACAGAAGTTGGAGGCTGCAATTGCAAATGGAAGAATGCCACCGTATTGCGAAAACTGCGGTGCTATTGAAACACCGACTTGGCGTAAAGCATGGTCACAAGAACACCAGGGCGCTCCAGGCTATCATGACTATTCCGAGGAACCTGGTAGAGTTACATCCATTACTATTCAGGCAAGAGATGCAGAGGGCAAGCCTACTTCCTACCTTCTTATCAAGAAGGCATTGGGGCCGGACGAGGATGTGAAACAGTTCAAGGAGTTCACTCTTTGCAATCGTAAGTTAAACGCATACTTGAACAATCTTCGTTCATGCTAACCAAAGCAGCTTGCGGAATCTGGATGTCAAAATATAAATCTCAGCGACCTGAGGAGAGATGGGCCAGAGGCAACCAGGACGGGGATTCCAAGAAGAAGCCTAGAAGTCGCCCTAGCAAGACCAAGAAAACTGCAGGCGCGCCAGCGTCAGAGGCAAACTTACCTCAGTCTGAGGGACCTACCGGATTGGACCGACTTTCGCCCATAGATCTCGATCCTGTGGAGCCAGTTGAGCAAGCCGAACCAAAAGATAGCACATCTACCGAGCCCGTTGAAAATCGCAGATCTACTAGCGTACGCCCTGCTAAGCGTTTGAATGCGATGACTTCTGGTGCTGCATCAGCAGCATTGACGAGAGCCTTGCAATCGAGTCCAGCGAGATGGACAAAAAATAGTTCTGCCGACGTAGCGGAAGAACCCGATACTACACGAAGAGTTTTATTTCCTTCTCCAAGAAAGGATGGGTCACCTAAGGTCTTGGGAGAAGTAACCACAAATGCTGTACAGGTCGTCGTCGACTTCCATAGCACCAAGGATGGAGCAGTTGAAATTCTAGATAAGGAGAATACCTTCCCCAATTTCTCTGCTGAGGATGACGCAGAGCTCATGAGACTATTCGAGGAAGAACTTGCTCGTCCGACGACACCGGATCAGAAGACTCCGGCCGCAAACCTTTTTAAGACGCCTACAAGAGCTACACCAAATCATCGACCTATTACCAGGAGTTTATCTAAGTCTACCAAGTCTGTCAGATCACCTAATCGACATCTTCTGCCACCGAAAACTCCCAGCCGAACACCAGGGTCAGCATCTCGACGTCGATCGCCCCGCGGAAACGCTGTCTTTGAGTCACCATTCACCGCTCAGCTCAATCAGCTAATGTCAGATGCCGGTGTCCGATTGGATTCTCCATCGCGACACTTGGATTTCAGCAATCTACCCGATCTTCCAAATTTAGATAACGGCTCTTATAACCTTCAGCAATATGACGAAGATTTCTTTTCAACAGATGTACCAATGCCTAGCTCACCACCAAGGTTATTCCATTCGCTCAGCAACCCGTCCGGTGGTAATCTTGACTGGGACAACTTCGGGCTCGACACAAATCTTCAACAGGATGAAAAGGAGAAGAGTGGTGGGGTTAAAAAAGAACCTTCCGACGAGGAAGGTATCAATGAGACGGCGTGATATTGATTATCACGTCAATTACGAAATCTTTTCCTTATAGTACTTCCATGAATCATGAATGAAAACATAGTGTGGTGTTGTTTTGGGTTATACTCGTTTGGGAATATATCAAATGGATGGTGGCATGCAGGATAAGCACATGGAAAACAGGAGTTGGGATTCGAAGAGCGATTTGTATATCTGTTCAATGTTATTTATGATAGTAGAAAGCAGATGAATAGTAGGTAGTTACAGTATAGTTAGTTACAATAGATTTATGACATTCGTGACATCCTCTAAGAAGCTTGCTTGTGATTATTAAAATGGTTGCATGATTTACGAGCTTGAAAATGTATAGATAGTTTATCCGTGTGTACAGACAGACCTTCTCTATTGCTCTGCCCATTGCTCGTCTGTCTCTGTTGTTCTCCTTTTCCTTATCCTTTCTTTTCTCGTCTTGCGTAAAGGTACACTACATAGCTATTTGCCTACCGTCTATACCTGCACACAACTTCTGGGCGACTTTCGCCATTAATTTCCTGTGCATAGATTCATTAAGTTTCCGTTGGTTCTTGATACATCCCTCGGCGTTTCTATCTTCATAATGTTTCTCCTCTCTTCCATGTATTTTTGTGACTCTCCGCTCGCTCGAAGTAAACAGTTCTCTTAGTTGTCCCCATACCAAATCTCGTTATACCGGTGTGACGCGTCGACTAGTGCGTTCATTGCTTTGAAATCTGGCAGAGGGGTGGAGAAAAAAGTTAGCTTGTGTTGTTTTCAAGTGTTGTTCCCCTGCTCCTCTTGCTCTGCCTGGTACTGGTTGTGTTGCAGAAGTCTCAGGATTGCGAAACGATTTGTAGGAGAGTAGGGGAATAGAGAGTTATACATACCGAAATTATTGCCAAAATCCGTAGCACGGAGTACTTTGATAGAGAGATCTTGGTTCACCTTCCCGACGATTTCGACCGCGTTGCCAACTTGAAGGTGTGCGTCCTGGTCGTTGCGATGCAGGTTAGTGGAAATTAAAGGACAGAGAATGAAAGTAGACAAAACTTACCCGTCCTAACAATATCCGCACCTCACCATCACAGTCGATCTTGGCCTCCTCGCCGCGCAGCAAAACCACTTTTCCTACCATGCGTACTGTGCGGTTGGGGAATTGATCGAGGTAGGAGGTGGTGATGCGGGGAGTGGTGGGGGTTTCTGACATTGTGGCGGTGGGTTGCGCGCAAAGATCGATTTGGGATTTCGAGTAGAAGGAAGGAAGGCTGTTACAGTAGATTTGAGGTCGTTTTCCGGGTTGGAGTCGGAATTGCTGTTGGTGGTTTGCTGCGGGTAGAAGCTTGGTGATTACTGGTATCAATGGGGAAGTTGTTGTGACGCGTAAAGTGAAAACGCGAAGGCAAGTGACGCGCAAGACGCTAAGATAAGATAGAGGTTTTGGGCTGAATTGCATTTAAATTGGTGTAGATTCGTTCGCTTAACCAAATATCAAAGGGGGCGCGCGAGGGGTTTGAAGACATCAATCCCTAAACCTTTTATATATACTTCATTATTTCCCAACCTCAGATGGTTGGCTATCCTTGTTATCCCTTTTATTCTTTGGTCCGAAGCCCTACAGCGCCGATGTTCTCTAGAAGTTAGAGAAAAATAACAAACCTCGCGTTGCAGCTCAAGGGAGCCGGACAGCAAGGCACCTTATCTTGAGAAGGTCTAACGCATGATCTCTAGTCTAGTTTTGCCGGATATTGTTTGAGTATCTCGCAACACGATTGCGATCACGTATTCAGCTTTCGTCCCAGCTGTCTGGGACACGCCGGAGTGCAGGGCCTGCTACATAATGCCTTGGCGCGCATCACCTGATTCGCCACGCTGCACTACTCAATGTGTCTGTCTGTATGTAGCCGACAGATACATAGTTATACAAGTATGATAGTGTGTTACTTGCATGCTGTGTACGTCCCACTTGTCATTCAGAAACAATTTTACATTCGACCAAGAGCCCAAGACCCTAAAATCTACCACTTGCTGTATGTACGTAAGATAAACGAGCTAATGAAACTGCAGATAAGGTCCGGCCTCAACATTACACGAAAATCCAAGGTCTTCTAAGTCCAATATCATTCCATAAGACCATTCAGTTGCAAAAACTTTGATTTTCATAGGGCTCCTCCGCTATGAAGCTCATCAATTGCAAAAGTCGGCCTTTGGCTATCGAAGAGTTTTTCGGCTCGGCGATACCCCCTTACGCGATCCTATCGCATACTTGGGAGGAGCAAGAAGTCACATATCAACAATTTGGCAACGTCGAGACAAGAACCTCCATAAATGGGTGGCATAAGGTCCAAAAGTCCTGCGAGTTGGCCAGCGAGGAAGGCCATAAATATATATGGATTGACTCATGCTGCATCGATAAAACTAGCAGTGCGGAGCTTAGCGAGGCGATTAACAGCATGTTCGAGTGGTACCTTCGGGCTGTGGTTTGCTTTGCTTATTTGTCGGACTACGATACATCATCAGCTACTACAGCCTATTTTTGCAACGCTCGCTGGTTCGTCAGGGGCTGGACGCTTCAGGAGCTTATCGCCCCCACTAAGATGTTCTTCTACGATAGGAATTGGTGTTTGATTGGCTCCAAGACGGATTTATGTCCCGAACTAAGCAAAATTACCGGCATCGACGTGGAAGTTCTATTTCCTCCTGCCAATACAAACGTGAGAGATCTACTGGATGACTTACCGGTTGGGTTGCGAATGTCATGGGCGTCTAAAAGGGTAACTACCAGGATTGAAGACCAGTCGTACTGCCTACTAGGTATCTTTGGCATCAACATGCCCATGCTCTATGGCGAAGGTGAAGGTGCATTCATACGACTTCAGGAAGAAATCGTGAGAATGAGCAATGATATGACACTATTCGCATGGACCCAGGCAAGCCCAAACGAACTTGCCTATGCTCAGCGGGGTGATGTGCCGCAAGATTACCAGTCGAAACCCTTGGAATATCGGGGGGTTTTTGCGAAAAGGCCAGCAGAGTTTTCTTTACTGAGCGGCATTGCCCCAGATTCCCCTTCAAAATTCAAATTGGATTATGCAATGACAAATAAGGGACTTCGCATACGAACTTCTTTGAGACCTACTACCGCGGATGATTTACTCGCCATGCCCATTTATTGTCATTTTAGGAATGACCGCGAGAAGAATCTGGGGATCTTGATGAAGCACCAAGGAGGAGGTGTATACGTGCGTGCTCGTCCACACGTTCTAAACGCCTTCTCAACATGGGTAGGCGATGCTGCTACTCCTTCGGAAATCTTCATTGTTAGGTCAATCACAGCGACGGCTGCTTCGAAATTATCTTCCGTGCATCGGAACGCTTTCCATTTCCGATTTGACTTTCCTCGGCAACACCTTCCTTTGGTCGAAACCAAGCCGCGGCACTTGTGGGATGCAGAAAATGAACTATTTATTACTGATGGTATACAGAATTTCGTTGCATTCCATTGCTTCGAAGGGAAAGACATGACCACAAAGGGGTCTAGGACAAGTGTTTCCGTCACATATAGCTGTATTGTCGCCTGTGGCTACAGTGGCAGCGCCAAGACCCCTTGGGTGGCCGTTGGCTCAGACGGCGACGATCTGTACAGAGCGGCAATTTCGAATACCTTGACAGAAGTCGCTCGAATTGGAGTTTCCAGAGGTGCATTGAAGAACGGTTTGAGGACAGTGACCCAAAATGTCAGCCAGAGATACGGTACTCTTGGTAAGATAAAATTGGACTGCCAGCAGAAAGTATTTCGGGGTGAGCCGGTGATAGGTGTTACTATCAGCCTTCCGAGCTCCTTTTTCGGTATATCTTTTCACTGAGATATTTAAAATGTAGAAATAATTGAAGAAATTGTTATGTCTTTACTTGAGTAACTGCCACAGCACATCGACTCTCTCTAAGAATCCAAGGCCTGGTTTTTGCGTTGAATTTGTCTTTTATTGGATATGCCTGAAATTCCCATACACTAACATCAGCATGGCGAACTCCAGAATTGATTCTCATTAAATCAGAGTTCTCTCGAACGATAAAGAACTCAACAAGAGTAGCCCAAACAGGGTTTGAAACTGAATTGAACAGACTTTGAGAGGCCCAGCTCCAAGAGGGTAGATCCACAGATTACCTTGACAACGGCTTTCCAAAACACTCTCAACTTAATCAAGTTCAAAGAATTTCTCTGGCAGTCTGAAAAGAGAAGACGAGTATCGAATTTTCTCTCCCAAAAAGACCCAACACCAGAGAATGCAGCAAGAATATCGGACTGGTGGCTCAAATTTCGGTGCGTGTACTCTTCCACTAGCATTCTATATCCTCCGTCGTAGGAGAAATCCTTCTCATGATCCTTCTCAAAATTGTTCCCGTCTAATGATAAGACTGATGTGTCTTTCTTCCAACTTCTCGCAAAAATTTCCACCTTCTTCGATGCAGATCGTGCCACATTTCCAGTATACTCGCCGATCACAGATTGTCAGACATCTTCGGGATATTTCCCTTTCCTGAAAAGCACACCCTCGAGAATTCCAGTAGCTTTTACTGATAGACTCGTCATTCTTTGAAGAAGCCACCGTTCCTTGCCCAGTGGCACTGGCAGTTGTGTAACGACTATCAACATAGAACTCTGGCTGCCTAGTATAAATTCCTGAAAGACCAACCTCGGCGTCTGTGCCGCTAGCCGCACATATTATCCATGTTGCAGGCGGGTGGACTAAATCCATAGCTTTGATATGGGTCATCTTGACGGCATCGCAGTCCTGCACAATGCACAAAGCATCGATATAGAGGAATTCTTCTCCTAACTTCTCACATAACCTGATAGCGCCTATGATTGTATTTGGAAGCTGATGAAAGCCAACACTGCCAGAAACTTCAAGCCGCTGCACATTTCCTTCTCTAAGAGTCAACTCTGGTAGCTTGGTCCACCAAACATAACTCAATACGACGTATCAGAATTCCTGGGGTGCGGAGACGATACACATTACTCGCACGTCGAAAAGCAGAAAATCAGTAGGAAGCAGTGTAGGACTTGGTATTTTTAGTATTTTGCATATGCCCTGCTATAGTGATATATATGTATTCTCAAGGATATATGCCTAGTGAGGAGTATTGGATTCTATACCACTGATATTAGTAGGCTGCGGCGTGGGTACCCATGGGTGGGTTTTTGGACTTTTCAACCCACCCATGAGTAACCTATAGGCAGTGTGGGTGGGTTGGATGGGTGGTATACCCACCTATAGGTTACCTATAGGTTGCTAAGAACCTATATGTGATTTTCATAAAAATAATATAAGTATAGAGTATATACATATGATTTTCATAAAAATAATATAAATTTAAATCTACTTTATACTAATCATTCTACTAATTATAATTACAAGATATTATTACAAGTTGTAATATATTATATAATTACTTAAATTTTAAAGTGAATATAATTTCTTCTTTTCTATATTCCTTTTTAAGAAGGATTAGAATAAAGCCAAGAACCTAGTTAATAGTAATAAACTAAATCTATTTATTATAACTAGATATTAAGAATCTAGTTATATATAGTCTTAATACTTATACTAACTATATATCTTTAGTTTAGATCGTGATATATTTTATATAGATAGTAATAAGATTAGTTATTAGATCGATTAGTATAAAGATTAATATAAAATATAAGAATATATAAAACTTATTTAAAAATTCTATAATAAATATTTCCTTTATTACCTCTTAAAGAGCTTCGAGTATAGAAGATTAGAAGTGGATTTTAGGCTTTCTCAAGTTTTAATAAATTTCTTATATAAGTTAATTAAAGCGACTTTTTAGAATTAGAAAATCTATTATCTTTTAATATTTTCGAATCTCAAATAAAATACTTTCTAGAACAAATAGTTAGTATTTGCTTATAATAATTATTATATTAATTAACTTACTATTAGCCTGATATCTCCTTTTAAGTTTAAAAAGAGGACTAAATTTTATTTACTTTTTTAGATATTTAATTAGAATTACTATTTTACTATTTTGTTTATATAATTGCTTTATATTATATTTAACAGGAAGTTACTTAGTATATAATATCTTAAATTATAGATTAATATAAAGATTAGTAAGTTTATAATAAATAACTTACTACAAAGATAATATAATTAATAGATTTTTAAAGAAGAGATTATAATATTTATTTTGGAAGAGCTTATAAAGATAAAGTATATTAAATATATAATTTATACCTTAAAATTAAAGTTTTGTATTATATTTAATATTCACTTTTTATCTTTAATTTTATCTTTACTTTTCTCTTTACTTTATTAAATTCCAAATTCTTCTTTATTCCTTCTATTTAATACTAATCTTCTTATTAATCCTCGATACTCTATATTACAATAGTAGGTAAGATATATATTTATCTATATTATTTATATCAATCTTTATACTAATCTATAAATCAAAGTGCAAAGTATTAAAATTACTTTTTTAGAATCTTTATATTATGAAAGTATATAAATATAATAAAAAGTTTAGTTAAGATATATTATACTTTTAAGTTGAGAAAGCGAAGAATACTAATTAGATAACTATTACTTATATTAAAAGGAAAGTAAGGAAATCTATATAGTATCTTGTAGTTGATATTACTATTAAAGTTAAGTTGTTTACAATTTATATTATAAAGGTTATATTGAAAAAGTAGATTATTCTTATAATAATATTTATACTAATATTTATACTAATTTATAATAGAGAAAGAAGTAATAAAGATACTAGTATTTTATAAACTTAACTTAGATAAAGTATAATTAGTAGTGTTTTTATAATCAATAATAATAGTAATTCTGTATAAGAGAATATCAATTATAAAAGTGATAATAATCTAAACTTTAAATAAAGATTAGCTTAAGATACTAAAAGAAATAGTAATCCTAAAGTCAAATCAAAATCTCTTTAATCTATAAAGAAGTCTAATATAATTTATATAATATAAGTTATAAATATAAATATAATCGAGATTACTTTATTAATACAAGTTAACTTTTAATAGAAATATAAGTTGCTTATATTTAAGATATAGTAGTGATTATAATTAGATATAAAGAAGAATTTTATTTACAAAGTAAAATAAGTTGATATTTCTTTTAAATAGCTATTTACTAAATATTTACTTGATTCTTATATAGAATAAGTCTAAACTTATATTAATCTTTTTACTAATCCTAATATCTTTAGTAATAATAAGTATTATTATAATTTTAAAGGGTTTTTTATTTAGTAAGAAAATATAATTTAATATATTTTTAAGATTTTATAATAAGATCTAATTATAATATTATAGTAATTATAATTAAAAACTAAAGTTAGTTTTATTAATATAATAAAATAAGTTAGTAAAACTATTAATAAGTTATATTAATTTTATAATCTTACTTTAGAGTAAGTCTAGACTTTATATTAATATTTAAACTAATTTTAATCTTATTAGTTATAATAAATATATATAATCTTTTAATAAGTTCTTCTCTTTATAAGAGAAAGCTATTTAGTATAATCTTATAACTATTTAGTAAGATAATTAAATTGATTTACTTAGTCCTATTAAATAGTAGTTAGATAATCTAAATAATATTAATAATCTTAGATTCTAGTTTTCAAGTATAAATTATAAGTATAAAGAGGTTATAAATATAATTAATAATATTAATTCTAATATTAATAAATACTTCTTTATTTAGTTAGTAAAGGATAATTTATATTTATTTAGAGATTATTCTTATAATAGAAAATATTTAGATAGATACTAAGTAATAATAGATAGATTATAATTTATAAGGTTTTAAAAGCTAGTATCTTTCAAAGATAGTTTAAGAAGAATATATAAAAGGTTATATATAAAAGTTATATAAAAAGATTATATATAAAGAGTGAAGAGTATATATAAGAGTTAATATTAGAAAATCTAATAATTTTTTTTCACTTCGAGAATTGTTAAAGATATAATAAGAATTAAAAGAGAAATAAAAGAGAAATAATTCTTAATAATAGAAATAATAAATCTGTTTATAGTTTAAAACAAATCTATTATATATTATAAAAGCTATAAAATAAAAGGTAAAAAGAGGCTTTAATGAAATAGTACTAGTATATTTTAAATCGAGATATAGCTTTTAAACTTTCTTATAAAGCTATTATAATAAAAAAATTTAATATCTCTTCTAGATACCTATATACCTTCTTATATATATATATAACTTTTATAAACTTTGTTTTTTTACTTACCTACTATTTATAATATATATCTATTTCTATATCTATATATCTCTAGACTTATATCTATAAACTTTTATTATTTTAATCTTTATATTAATCTCTTAGATTTATATTTATAATATATAATATTATTTTCAATTAATATTAATAATTCTATAAAAGCTTTTAATTCTTTAGTTATATATAGAAAATATAATAAATACTTCAAATAATCTTAAATATAATATAAAGAATTTCTTAAATAATAATTAGAAACTTTTTAGATACTTAATTAAGTTATTAATAAAGATTAAAATAATAATCTAATAAAGAGATTAAGTTAAGAATTTATAATAAAGTTATTAAAATATTAGTCTAAATATAATTAAATTGCAAATCGAAATATAAGGGAACTATTTATTATATATTAAATATACTTTATAATATTAGTTTATTCTAATTATTCTCG
>JAJCXA010000219.1:0-45927 GCA_026770245.1 Clarireedia aff. paspali H2
CCCCACACAAAATGCAGAACCAGATGGTTTGACACCTGTTCACAAAGGGTGGTAGGTAGGTAGGTAGGTAGGGTTTTCGTCGCCAGCTAGCCAGCTGGGGCATATAAGACAGACAGATTAACTAACTACTTATCCACATTGCTAGTGTATCGTATTGTTGCATTGATAAAAGAAAAATTGGGTATTTATTGCATTTACTCTACTCTCACTCACATCACACACAGTCACTCACACAAATCACATCCTAACAATAAACACAACAATCTCGCGGGTAAGTTAATTTATCATTTCTACCCTCCACTCACTCCATTCGTACAGCAAGCTATTTAGTGCTTTGCTCTGCAATATGCGCATACCATTCATGTAGGCATTGCAAGTAAGCCAATAAGTAGGTCTAGGTAGCCCCGGTCAGAAAATCTTACACATTTCTCCATCCCATCCATCCATTCATCCAACTCAATCTCTTCTCCCCATCTGGCTTTATGATTCCTGTCTGTAAGAAACCCAGCCCTTGGGAAATCTAACATTCCATCTCCAACGCATCACTTCGCTTTCTCATCCCTGCCCTGCCCACATAAAGTGGGCTGGAAGAAAAGTAGCATATTTTCATCCCAAGGTAAACCCATCAGCCATAAGAAGGTAAAAAAAGAAAAACGTAACAAATGAAAAGTTCATGTACAAATGAAAGGAAACGTGGGATGCAGTATTGTGTATCCCGAAACAACGAATTCCCAGGCATTACCGGCCCGATTGATTATGAAAAAAAAAAAAAAAAAAAAAAAAAAAAAAACAGTAACTCAACCCATTGAGTTTCCTAAATTTTTTTAATGCCTTTTTTGCTTTTTGCTTTCCACCTGTGGTTTTTAAATAGAGTAGTAGTAAAAAAGAACAGTATGCTTGTATGTAAACCGATCACAAAATTCTTCGCTCGCCAAGTTGCGCAAGACTTGCAATGACAGCAAAAAGGGGGAACAAAATGTTAAAAAGCACAACGCCATGTGGTATGCGTGACCCCCAACCGAACCCAAACGCCGCGCTTCAATCATGAATTGGTTACTGTAAAATTCCAAGCCTGCAATGCATGGAAAAGATTATGAATGAAAAGAAAAGGTTCTTCGAAAAAGTGTGCCATCTAGAGGCAAATAATATGACATTGAATTGAAAAGAAAAATATAATGTATTGTATTATCACTGGCCATCTTTATTTGCGACAACCAAGATAATCTTCACCAGGATTTGAGGTCGCTAATGGTGCGCGAGGGGTTGGTTCTTCATCCAAAAGGGAAGAATGTGATTGTGATGACTTCGGTGTCTCGTTCAAATCAATTTTGGACACCTCGGGGTTACTGGTGCCAGAGACTTCGGGGGGTGTCGAAGTACCGCCCGACACGACCGATGCTGAAGCTTGCTCTTCTGTCACAGTGGGAGGAGGTTCAATAGTGTCGGGGCTCATTACTTCAGTGCCTGAGACAACGCTTCCACGGCTGTTGGTCCGCATCATTTCTGTGCCAAGCTTGGACCCGCGATGTCTTTCCTTGCTTGCATTGCTTTTCGGGCTAGTTTTCTCTCGCACGGCGACATCACCTAGTACCTCATCTTCATCATCTCCAGACTCACCGCACTCATGGCGATGCTTCTCCATGCTTTCACGCTTTGCCTTCATCTTATCTGATGAACGCTGCCGCAAAAGGCTCTTATTTTCGATACGGACAGGCGCAGATTTCTCGGAATGCAGGTGAGGTGGCACTTTTTGATTATCGTTCATATCCATCATATTGAGGTCATTGCAGATTCCCAAGCCCGACTCGTCCCAATCTCCGGTAGGTCTTCGGTTGATGACAACGGGCACCTCGTCATTCATGAGTGATTCCGAGTCACCAAAAAGACTTGAACTAATAGAATCCTCACGACTTGATCCTCTAAAGCTACTACCCGCCATATGCGTATAGCCTGAAGAACCAGACGTTGGACTGTCCTCAAGTCGCAGACTTTCTTGGCGCAGACCAGAAGGCGGGGGGTACGCTGGGGACATGGTCATGCCTGGTACTGGTGCTTTCCACTGACACAATCGGCACATGACCTCAGTGAGTTTTGAGGTCGTGGGTGGCTTCTCAATGAGTGCATCAAACTGGTGAGGAGCTTGTAGTTCTTTAAGATATCCCGTGATGGCAACTATGGGAGTCTGGGAATTGGCGTTCTTGGTATCCCGAATCATCCTAGCAACATCGGCTCCGTTGATTTGTGGTAGTTTGAACTCCATCATAATTATGTCAAACTTGATGTCACTAATAGCATAGCGCATTGCTTCAGCTCCATTCGAGACAGTGACAGTGCGACATCGTAGCTTTTCCAACAATTTTTCCATGACCATGCGCGACACTGGATGGTCCTCGCAGATAAGAACGTCCAACGGTCGGAAAGTGGGCCCGTCAATCAAAGTTATCTGAGACATACGTCGTGAACTCTGCCGACGACGTTGAACACGAAGTAGGGCATTTGCTTTATCGCCCTCATTATCCGAAGACGATGGAGACATATCAAACACCTGACTTCGCCGTTTTCGATGTGAAAGGTATTCTCCTGACGCGAGGGGGCTTCCTTCTTGTGATCCAACTGTTTGTGATCGAGCTCTAGTAGATGACGAGTTGCCACTACCTTGTCGTGGTGTTGTCCTGGAAGGCGATGATAGTGATAGCGGCGGTGGCGCGGACCCACGTGTCTTGATTGGCGATGAAGCAGCCGAGCTAGTGGATTTTTGGAGGCCAGGAACTCGTGGAGCTTCCGGTACATTGCCAGGCGGTACAAGTGAATTGCTGGATTGATGCGACAAACTAGAAGAGTTACTGGAAGTCTTTCTTCGTGACTCGCCATTTTGGCCAGCAATGAATGAAACTAATAGAGGCGATGATGGCTGAGAGGCTCTACTTGGGGATGAGTTCGCTTGGCTTAGTCCAGACGGAGAGGATGGTCGAGCGGCAGCTTTAGCATTAGATAACGTTCGCTGAATCGGCATTGGTAATATCGGACTGCCCTCTAGAGCTGGAGATGGTGAGGTGACTAGGCTACCCGTTCCACTGCCGGCACTAGGACTGACGACAGTTGGCTTACTCTGAGCAGCAGCCATTGCCTCGGCTCGTAATTTCTGAATAACATCCTTGTTTGCCTTTTCTAGAACTGGCAGATTCTTGAACGCAAAATTGCCGAAATCATCAGCAATTACGGGTTCACTTAGACGACGGCTTTTCATATCGCGAACGTGTGGTGGAATGTGCAGTGGCATCAAACCACGTTTAATGTTGTTAACTTGACTCCGAACTCGAGATAAGGCATCGTGGGGTCGTTCAGGGTACTCAGCGCCGGGGGTTGCATGCTGAGGAGATGTTTGATCCTCCATTTCCTCCGCAAAAGACTGCAACGTAGCACCACGTGAATCAAAGTACTCTGTATCTTCAGGGTTTTCAGGAGCAGGAACGAATTGCGCGTCGTCTTCAAGCAATTTGTCCCATTCAATACCATCAAACCAAGGATGGCTCCTGATCTCCGTTCCACCAGAGGGAAATTTGTCCTCCTTATTAGCACCAAATCGCTCTTGAGGATCTAGACACAAAAGTTTGTTCATCAAATCCTTAGCTTCTGGGGAGACATCGAAATCCGCCTCATCTGGCCACGAGATCCGTCGAGCAAGAATGTTCTCGAAAACCTCGTCTGGTGTTTCAGCATGGAATGGTGGATATCCGTAGATGAACTCAAACATGATACAGCCTACAGACCACCAATCACTCATCTCATCTTGATTAAGACCATTCACAGTTTCTGGTGCAAGATAATCTGGTGTACCGACAAACCGGCGATTGCTATCATCGGGATCAAACAATGCCATTGGCGGTGGCATCATACTCGACTGTGGAGGCGTACTGTGTCTGGGCTCGGAACCATGGCTGGTAATTGGCTGAAGGAAGAGATCTGGAGATGCAGTTCCGTTGGCTTCATTTTCACTCATTTCTTCAATGGGGGTCCGCCGTTGGTTGAGTATATGCTGGCCTTGACTCTCGTTCAATGAGAATGCGTTGAACATGGATGTTAATGCATCGCTACTACCGCTGTCACTCCTGTGCCCAGATGTGCGTCGAGAATCCTTGTCCTTGTGAACCGTATTTTCTCGACTCAGATTGAAGTAAGATGGTGTTCCTAGTCCACCTGCCGTATCAGCCGTTATTTGAGGTGTAGACCCGGGTGAATGGTGTCCCGGGAAATCGAATGATGATGCACGAGAAGAGGTCAGGGAAGTTGCGCGGGCGAATGGACCTTGCTTGAGGAGATCCGGGGCCGACTCATTTGTTGCGCTACTTAGAACTCGCTTTTGGCGGCCAATCAATCCCATTCTCGATAGCCCAAAGTCAGTCAACTTCAGGTGACCTTTCTGGTCAATCAAAAGATTGTCTGGCTTTAGATCACGATGAACAATCCCGCGGTTATGCAGATGCTCTACGCCAAGAATAACCTCCCCAAGGTACTTCTTAGCCCAATCTTCTGGAAGGCCACCAAGAACTTTGATCAAAGATGCACAGTCTCCACCGTTGAGATACTCCATGACAAGATAAAGATAATCTTTGCTGGAGAAGGTCCAATAAAGCTTTGCGACAAAATCGCTCTCCCCTTGCCACATCATGATAGCTCTTTCAGCTTTGACATTGGTCACCTGATTCTTGGCAACCATATCAGCCTTCTTCAAGACCTTGATGGCAAAGTAGTCCCCAGTAGACTTTTTCTTTGATAGATAAACACTTCCAAAGGCACCTTTACTGATTGGCTTAATGATTTCAAAGTCCTTGATTGAAGGAGGTACGGCACGTGCTTGTGGAACACTGACAGAAGAAGCTAAACGAGGAGACGGTGGTGGCCGAGGATCGGAGCCAGCGGTCGAAGATTGACGGCGGTGGTGTGACGCAATCAAGGCTGGTGAGTTGAACTCACTGCCAGGAAGCATTGGCGATTGTGTTGGAGAAACAATTCCCTCGTGCGCAATCGGAAGCCCGCGGGGTTTCGAAATCCGCAGAGGAGAAGGTGGCGGTGGCATCCGAACTGGTGACTCCTGTCTCCGAGGTGACAAGGTTCCCGTACCGAGAACAATGCTTCGTCGATGCTGCTGTCGGGAACTTGCATGTCGTCGCAGATCGCTAAATTCTGAAACTGGCGATTCCGTTCTTGGTGGACGCCCCATGACAGATGATGATCTGACACTTCCGCCATCACTCTCCGCACCTGTATCACTCTCAAAAAAGAGGGATTCCCTTCTTGATTCCCGAGATTGTCCTAGGATGCTACTTAGTGCACCTTGGTGAGACCTTGGTGTTGGACATTCTTTGGGGCTGCTGGATCTTGTGGAAACAGCTGCAGAAGATAATCGACGACCTTCATGGGTTGGAGCAAGCTCGGCAGCGCGGAGTGCTACAGCAAGAGAAGAAGGTCCGTCAAAGGAACCGGCGAAAAATCCCTCATCCCGTGCAGGTGTTGCTTCTTCTTCTTCCGTTGAGTCACTGAGTTGGCCTGCGGCTATTCGGGACGATTTACGAATGGCTTCGTCAATGCAATCTTGCACTATCACCGAAAATTCCATTCGGATACGTTCAGAATATTCAATGATTCTCCGGTGGCGAATTACGGCTTCTACTTTGGCCCGAGCGACCGCTTCACTGTCTGCACACAGCAACGATAGGCCCTCTTGATCTACAGCACTCATATTCGGTGACTGCCATTGCATAACTTGAGCTATACGTGATTCCGATTGAGGTGACTGTGTACGAAACTCGCCTGGAGTTTGTGCAGAGGCTTCCTTGATGGCCGGGGTATTGATCTCCATGGCCGTATCGCAAAGATCCAGTAAAAGTTCAACAATCCGCGCTTGAGGTCGTCGCTGTGCAAAAGAACGTGCTCTTGCATGGCCGAATCCCGAAGTAGACCTGGATCGAGACCTACCTGAGCTTGGCGTTCCAGGAGACACTGTACCCGAAGAGGATTGCGAATTTGTCGGTCCGATTGGATACCCTTTGTACTCAGCCTGTGGCGGTTGAGGCAGACTGGGTTGGTCTCCTGAAGCTGGTCGTGCTTGGCGAGCTTCCAGAGCATCTAACACCTTGACAATTGCGTGGCGATGCTCAATCAAATTCTCCTGGCACATTTGGACCTCCATTTCTGCTTTGTGTTCTTGCAGACAGAGATCTGAATGCTTTTCGAACCACCATGGTGGAATCTGACGTTCGCAAATCCGACAAAGAACAGGTAGAGGTGGAGCATGGTTTGCAGGGTCCTCGAGACCATACTCAGCAAGTGTTGTAAGATGGGTTGCCAGAATTGCTGCGCCAGATCCTAGCGAATCAATGATGACAGAAGGGAGGTCAATCTGGATTTCTCGTGGTGCTATCCAGGGTCTAATCATCCACATTGTCTACCAATGATTAGTGTGAAGAATAGAAGCATACAAAAAGTACCTACATGACTGTCTTCTTCTGATGCTCGATCGTACACCATGATACCTTGTGCTTCTAGATCGATTGTGATAGGCTCGGACTGATGTGTTGCCACGCCCTCCCCTTCCCCTTCCTTCACATCTTCGAGGATTTCAACGGGTAATAGTTTCGAGGCAGGGCCCAATTGAACGGTGAAGCGAACAAGATGGCTTCGTGAATCATCTTTCTTCATCGACTCCACAGTCTCGGCAAAGAGATTCTTATCGTTATCGCCAACCAAAATATCCGCAATTGGCTTGCCTTGAACAGATTCCAGCGTTGTGCCGATAACATCAGTCCAAGAGGGGCTGACCCAGTTTATTATTCCGTCCATGCTCAAGTCCATAATGACATTGAGAGTTTGCTCGGCGGCTTCCCTTAGATCTTCCCTCTCTTCTCGAATATCTGCGCTGAGAGACCGTTCCATCAAACCAGCCTCTGCGCGCAGATGCGACACAGCAGGCGGAGCCAACATTGTCTGAGGTACCTCCATTGTTTTGTGGGTTTTAAGATTCCTAGGAATCGCTTCTGTGCGCAAACATCGACTGAAATGTTGTCAAGGAATTTCTCAGTAACTCATTGAAGGGCCGTACGCGTTGCCGTTTGTGATGATAATGGATGGGCTCGATCCCGTGGATGTGGGATTATACTCGCAAGCTTCGAATCGTGGGGGGGGTAAACCAGTTGACTCGAGAGCGAGGAATGGGCCAGCTAGCAGGTAAGAGAGACAAGAGACATCATAATTCCTGAAAATTGATGTCTCTTTGCGTTTGAATTCGTATCTTCTTGGAGAACGGTAAGCGTCCTTGTGTGGACTTCTTTTGTTGATGTAAACGATGCGGGTGTGTGTGATGTGGAGTGATTTGAGGACTCACTTCCGTGAAGGACGAGGACGAATGACCACACAAGAATGTACCCTGTTCAAGGATCAGGTCTCCAGAACTAGTAAATGGTTTGTCAAGGGGAGGGAGGTTCTGCCAAGGTGAGCAGAGTAGATTTGATTGGAACAATGGGTGAAGAGAAGCGTCGACGAGGATGAATGTTTGCAGGAGAGGAGATGTTGCATGTAAGTAAGCAAGCTTTGTGCTTTGCTTTTATTTTTGTTTTCTCTCGCTCGTCAACGTTCGTTTGAGGTGGTGCGGGATGATGATGAATGTTGTGGTGGAGGAATTTTGTTGTTTTTACGGGTACCTCGTTATTCACCTGGTGCTTTTACCTACTCCTTGACAAGTAGCAAGTAGCTCTTGGCTCGTCGCTCTTAGCTCTTACCGTGAAACCTAAATTATGAGGCACATTCCAAGCTTTTCCCGACTTGACCAAGAGATCTTTTGGTGCACAGGTAGTTCTATCCAAGTGTCTGGCTTGGTGCATCTGGCTACTTGGGTGCTTTGAGTCTCTCTCTCTCTTTTTTTTTCTCCCATTTTCTTTCGCAGATTCTCCCAAGGACTGGTGGATTGCCGTGGTGAGGGGAACAACCAATTGACTTCGAGAAGCTTTGAGGAATGACGAATCAGAACCGAACGCGAGAAAGAGGAGAAGGGAGGGGTGCGAGAGACAAGGAACAAGGAACAAGGGACAAGGGACAAGGGACAAAAAGATCAAACAAAGCATTTGTGGATATGGAACATGCAACACGGACGCCTGAGAGGAGGAGAGAGAAGCAGAGAGGAGCAGAGGAGCAGAGGAGCAGAGGAGCAGAGGAGCAGAGAGGAGCAGAGAGGAGTACGATGTAGTAGTGCGCGATATAAGATGTGAATATCGGTAGATGAAGACGTTTGTTATCCGTCCTGGTCGCTTCGACTTTTCTACTCTGTACGTTCCCCCCGTCGCCAAGGACGTATTCCGTATATAATCTTATGATCTTACATATCAAACCATTTTCTGAAGCTATTCGCAGTAGGATGGCCAAACCCCGTCAGTATCAGTCCATTTATTCACATGGCTTCAGCACGTCAGAATGCTGATTTGCGGTGAGTCTTGGATCTTGGGCACGTGTCGATTGTCCAGCTATCTGCTGCTGCTGCTGCTGTTGTTGTTGTCGTTGTTGTCTCTCTCTCGAACAACGCCCCAACATGTCCTATCGTATGAAAACACGAAACAGTACTTTGTTATCGTGTTATCGTGTTATTGAAGCCGCATCTCTTCACATCTCGTCCACCTCCTCTACCTCGTCCACCTTCTCCCCCTCGTCCACCTTCTCCCCCTCATCCACCTTCTCCCCCTCGTCCACCTTCTCCCTCTCCTTTCTCTCCCCGGGCGTCAGCACCATTTTTGGTTTTTCTTCCTTCCCAAGACCAAACTGAAAATAATCACGCACACCCAGGTCTACTGCGGTCAATGGTCTATCAATGGTCAATGGTCTAAACCTTCTCCCCCATGCTCTCCGTGGCTGTTCTTGTATTCGCAGCAACGCGGCATGCACGAGGTAGTATCGCATCTTGATATCCTTTTTACTTTACCATCCCTTCGCCGTTCTATCTGTTTCCATCCGATCACATCATCATCATCGACGGCCCCCCAACGTCCAACGTCCATCTTTGCGCTCTGCCAATCGCCTGGCTGGGTTTATTGGCGCCCGTCCTTCTGGTAACGGCATTTCTATTTCCAAGCACAGCACCTGCACCTCTTCCTATTCGTGCAGGCTGCGGCACCAAAAAGGATTCATCGACTCGTCGCACAGCAATCGGGATCCTGAAAATAGCTGCATACTTCACTAATTTATCCAAATTGAAAATGTCGTAACTTAACGCTGCTTCACCACATCGGCCGTCCTAGCTTGCATCCGATTGCGAAGATCACGGTAGCGTATACAAACTCGACAAGGTAGGAAACGAATACAGTACGTGGGTCGTTGCTATCCCCAACTTCTCAGTTGCTCGGTCTCTTGGTCTCTTGGTCTCTCGGTCTCCCGTTCGTTCTGGATTCCGACTACTCGAATTGCCGAGTATCTTCGGAGTCATTGATTATCAATATCAATACGTACTTGTACTGGCACTCGCACTCTATAGGTAATGGAAACATCCGAACCTACGCACCCCTTGTTTGGCTCCTTTTCTAGCCAAGTAGTGTAGTATCGTGAGCTGCATCAAAAGTCCCGACGACAAATCTGGTAAGAAATCAACAAATCAAGGACCCTTACTCGACCATTGCTCTTTAAAATGTTGGTAGCAACGTCTAACAAAACGCATGAGGTGGCGAAAAGTACGCATTGGGTAGACAAGCGTTCCAGACCTAGGAACGATTGGCTAAAGACCCCCCCCTGCTAAACGACCTTACTTTGTACGGGAGTAGTATCACCAGAACTTATCTATTTGTTTTGCATGCCTCCTTCATCACATCACATTCATCGACCCTTTTGTCTGGGCAACACACGACATCCCGACATCGAAGCTGCTTTACGCTTCCGACTCCTTTCTGCTTCCCCTCCAAACTGATGCGCAGACGAAGGAAAGACGGAAAGGCAGCCATCTCCCCCAAAGCCGCGCTGCTCACCCATATTCGAACCATCTCTCCCTTGTCCACCCCCAAAATAACCCTCCTAACGCAACATGTTGCCCAGGCTTATGGAGGGAGGCTTACGACGCCCCAGCAACCTCACTCTTACCTACACACTTCCGTACATACAGGGACATACAGTAAGTTGCACCTTCACTAACTTTAGTTCCCGCGCCCTCCTTCATGCTGTACACCACATCAAACCACAGCCGAGTTCTCCGCGTGCCTTCTCATCCGCCATCAGCAGGTCGCTTTCCCCTCGCCTTTCGCTCTGCACATCAGTAACACGGCATAATCAACTTATGCACTCTTTTCGTGCTCATCACCACATGAATATCCCACCCTTCTCGAAGGATTGTCAACTAGCATTCTCCATCTCACTCTCCTTTGGGTGCATCGAGATACGCCTCTTCATCACACGACAATCCCAACCATCGATTCGACATATTTTCATCACTTCCACGCACAGATATGACGAAGATGCCGTCCCTTCTCACAGACACATTAGATGTCATACGAGGCTGGCTTATTGCCAGCACAAACCGATGCTCACTTCTATCACCTTCTTCTTAACCGTCACTGGTCCCAAATCCGCGGATGAGGGTAATTCCAATGACGCTTGCTGACAAGGTCGTACCAATCAACGATCGCCCAAGGCCGGGGAAGGCTATCATTGATATCCGCATGTGGGGTCAGTTGGGTCTCGTGGGTGCAATTTTCGATTTTGGCTTTCAACCTTCTTCATTCACGTGATTGGTAAGATCCCCGATTCGGCTGTGCGGAAGGTTTGACAGCATGGCATGTCTGAGAATAGTGAGGGGGTGGAAAGGGTGGCTTGGGTTTCCAACTGTATTGCTGATCGTCGCGAGTCAGCGAAGCATGCAAGTGATGCTTGTTGGTCTCGAACTTATCGGTTTATTCATGTAGGTACACACCGACTACGATACTGCTTTCTTTTTTGGATGAGGTAAGTGAATAGTTTGCATCGAACTCGGATCTTCTGATTTGGGGGCTCATGTTTCATGATGCGGCGGAGCGGTTGGTTCCGAGTTGGAATCAACCTTCCATTACCACTCTTATCTGTTACTTTTCTGATATGGCGTTACGCTGTTAATTCGACGATTGGGTGCTGCAGGTCGTACAGTAATTCACTGAGGTTCTGTAAGTGTCTGCTTCATCTTTAGCTTGACACGTGCCAATCCTGGAGCATGTGTTCCTATTTCGAGTGGTGTCAACTTGCATCCATCCACTGCAAAGCTCAAAATAGCCATATCTTTTGTTAGCATTTTCATGATGAAGAACGCAAGCGGTTTTAGCTTCCGCTTATAATTTCTTCCACATTCCAAACATGCACACTCAAGAACAAAAGAGTGCATAAGATTGCTCTAGGGTACCTAGGTTTTCACCAAAGTATGTGTCGATTTGAGAGGTCCTATTGGTCCATTTGATCTAAAGAAGAACCAAATATGCTTTTCTTCAGCCGCAAATTGTATTCCCGTTTACAAGAGCTGCAGCACAAATACCTTGCGACTCATGAACTATATGCCCCCACCACGCCTCACAGACCTCCAGGTCAAGTGGAGCCGGGTGAGGTTAGATTTAGCACGGTTCGTAGATCGAGATAAGATGCGGAGAGTCTTTGTGGTCAGTATACAAGCTGACTGCCATTTCTCTCCACTTTTTTTTGAAGAAGCTTCACAAGGGAGCTCTGGAGACTGTCGCTCGTCCCAATAGGATAGTCCCCGGTGTGGAGTGGTGCTAGCACGCAAGATATTGTATACTGCTTACTAGGTGGCTCTACGACCTAAGTCTTTCGGTTCACGGCTCCTGGGTTTGTTACTGAATTGTATGATAGTTACTTGTGTTTCCGAGCACAAAGTATGCGATAACACACGGGAATTAGGTTGGGCAGTCTTTTACAGAATGTCTAATCACTAATTACACCAAAAACCTAATCGAATACGTCATCATTGGAATGTAGTTTCACAGTACTTGTCTTACAGTAACTTAAGCATATCACTGGAATTATTGTGAAATGTAATGGTTTACGAATTACTATACGCGGAGTTCCCGGTAAACGTGGACTGAAACTCAGTTCATAGTACGTACAGCAAATGAGAGCCCAGTGATATAGTATCTCCTCTAGATAAGTCCCCTCTGCCGCAGATAGGCTTATGTTCAATTCCCCCCTCCCCTTTCCTCAATCAGCTGCAGCAAGGATGTTAAGGCTAGGGATATGGATAGAGGTCACAGAAGTAGTGTTGTCGAGGATGATGAGTATAGATGATAGAGAAGCTGGTAGTGACGAAGATAAGAGAGGCAACACTGGCTACGAGGTAAGGAGTGTGTTTGGAGCAGTCGCGCAGCCAGGAAAGAACTCAAGGAGGTGATAACGAGAGAAGAAATCGGGAGAGAAAGCAGTTCCAGAGCTCTTGCACTGAAGCGGGTAATTCGATATCGGAATCTCATCATGCATGAGCAACTTCCCCTTTCGTCTTGGAGACATGAGCTCTTGCTACTATGGTCTGAGCTCTGGATGAGCCAAACCCGAGATAGGCTGAGCAACTGGGTCAACGAGTGTGGAGCCCATGGTTGCCCGTTTGGGCTCTCCTCGTCTACAACTGCTGCTGGCTAAGATCGGGAAACAGCAAGTCGAGCATCCATGGTCAACCACGTTTTAGCCCTGATACATATCAGGTGTGGCCCCAAGTGCCTGAACCGAGTCGCGAAATTCAGTCAACAAATTTCACGAACCACCCTCTCATTCTACGAACGGTTTCTCATGGCTACTGGTCTAACATTAGGACCCTAAATTCCGCAGAGGTGAACCGAACATCCTATTTGACCTCTGCTCAGTTTGCATAATGGTCTATCATAGTCACCTCGAACTGCTTCGAGACACATATCTTTAACCTAGAGATCAATTGTACGTCATCCTATCGATACCCAGAGTCTTAGTTAATTGTGCTCTTTGTCTTATTCAACAGCCAGCTACTTCACGAGGGTTCTCCAAGCCCGCAAGTCGATCGCCAACAATTCTCCCAGCTGATATCCAATAGAAGAGGAGAGAGTTCCTGGCCATGATCCGAGGCGATTTTTACCCGTGAATCCAGGCGATCTCCTCAACAATAGATATAAGATTTTGGCGAAGGTTGGATGGGATACTACTTCTACTGTATGGTTAGCTCAAGGCACTCAACGGTACGTGCTAGACCAGTTGGATGTCTATTCTTGCTTTTCTATAGATGGGGATGGGATCCCAACCGTTATGTGACTGTGAAGATTACCGCCTCCGATTACGTTGATGTTAAGACAGCGAAACACGAGCAAATAACAACCCAACATCTCAAGAGGAGTCCTTCACATGAGGGGGTTTCATTTGTGAGGACAGCGCTCGACCATTTCGAAGCTCCGGGGCAAGACAAGATAGTCCTCACTCATGCTTGGTCTATGAACCCATGAGAGGGTTCTTCTAGCTTGGTCTATGAACCTATGAGAGAGCCGCTCTAGCTCTGCCAACGCCGCTAGGAGAATGGCAAATTACCGCCAGCAATTGTCAAGGCACATTTGAGGTTTCTTCTTCGGGGCCTCGATTATCTTCATTTGAGTGCCATATTATCTATATAGGTGAGTTTAAGGATACAATTGATATCAATCAAGACCTAGCTAGACTCAAGTTCATCATATCATAGATCTCAAACTGGACGGCATTTTAACGGGACTTGAGGATCCATCTGTGATTGAAAATTTTGACCAGAAACAAGTTGAAAATCATATACCCTCGAAAGATCATACATGGCCGATCTGTTGCTTCTCTCAAAGGGGAAGATAAACGCCTCTTCCTTGATTTATGAAGGATATGCTCCACTGGTTGCCAGAAGAGAGTAAGCCAGCTGAGCAGCTGCTTGAAGATCTGTGCCTACAGGGAAAGAGCAATTAGGCGGGAGATTAGGACGAATCCCCCAGCACAGGCATTAGGGGGGAAGAGAGTTTATCATGCCCATTGATGTCTGTGAAGCTGGACTCCAGAATATGCATTCAAAGCAATCCTAGATGAAGAAACCACCTCGATGATGGAGGTCGCTCCGAAAGACTAACCCATCCCCCTTAATACGAAGAACTCGCTTTTCAGAATTGAAAAGTAAGTACCGCTCTTACGGAAATGATTCGAGCAATAAGTATTCTCAACTCCGATCATTGCTCTGAAGCTCTTCCGATTATCTCCTGAGATAGTAGACGTCCTAACCACAGTGTAGATAGAAATCGATGTATGGAGACTCATAAACCAAAAATATTAAAGCCAAATCATAAACAGCTTTCCTCTTCATTTCATTCAATTAGAGATATTAAATCTTCAACCTCTCAAGCATATGCTCTCTCTTTCTCTCTTACTACCCTCCGAAGATGCTGCGCAATCCCGGAAAAAAATGATCCGGCTGCGGGAAAAGGGTGGGCGATCCTTGTTTACCCCGCCATCCCCCCTCCCCGCCTTCAACAATCCACCCCACACTTTTTAATCGTGTTTTCTCTGGCGTGATGTGATGTGATGCGATGCAATGCGATGCGATATGATGTATATATAACCACACTATCATAAAATCCCAAGCATTCATTTCCCATCCTCTCCATCATCCCGCAACTCATCCCCCCCACCCCCAACCCAACATGTCCCCCGCCATCCCACCCTTCTCATCGCTCCCTCTCTCCCCCTCCGGCCCCCGCGGTAACTCCTGGGGACTTTTCTCCCCTCTCTCGTCCTCCTCCGCACCCGACCAACTCGGCACCCTCAACCGCCTAACCCCGCAAACGACGCTCGCCGCAAGCAAGGAAATCCAACACGGCATCCGCATCTCGACCGATCTCCCGCTGGGCCAACCGCTCTCGCCGTGTTTTGGACGGCAGAAATTCGCCCATCGGATAGTGAGCAAGAGTCCCAGGACTGTGAACGATGATGTGCTGGAGTTGAATACGCAGAGTGGGAGTCAGTGGGATGGGTTTAGGCATTTTGGTGAGTTTTTGATCTTTTGGAGGGGGAGGGAAAAAAAAAAGGGGGGAGGGTAGAGAGGTGTAGGAGTGGGAGGGGAAGACGGTGGGTGAGGGATGGGGATAGAGGGAGATTGGAAGAGGAGAAGCTGGTCGATGTGATGTGGGTGAACAGCCATTATATGGTGGTGATTTAGTGATCATCATTTGTGATTCAAACCGTCCAACTCTTTCCTGCTGCCTAGGATCAGATGATTGTAAGATAGTAAGATGACTTAGAGAGCAATTCGGGAAGTGGTCCGAAGTTCAATGCCAGCTAATCTGTAATACGATCTAGGATACCAGGATCACAAGGTCTTTTACAACGGATGTACGCAGGAGGAAATCCAAAATTCGACGAGAAATGGAATAGATGGTACGTAGATCACATGAGCCTTTTAAAATAACTCTAGTTAATGCATGGATGTAGTCTGGGTAGAGAACGGCGGTGTCATTGGGCGTGGTGTCCTCCTCGACTACGCAACATGGGCTGAAAACCAAGGCCGCACCCTCGCTCCTTTAGAAGACACCAAAATCCCACTGTCAGAAATTCTAGCGGTCGCAGAATCCCAAAACGTCACTTTCCTCCCCGCCGACATCCTCTTCATCCGCAGCGGGTTCACCAAAGCGCTCGCGCAACTCTCGCCTGAGGACTCCAATGCTTATGCCACGAAATCAGTCGTGCATGGTATCGGCGTCGAAGCCGGAGAGGAAATGTTAAAGTGGATATGGGAGAAGGAATTTGCGGCTGTGGCGGGCGACATGCTCGCTTTTGAGAGTCTGCCGTTTGCGAGTGAGACGCATTGGATGCATGAGTGGCTGTTGGCCGGATGGGGGATGCCGATTGGGGAGTTGTTTGATCTGGAGAGGCTAAGTGAGGTTTGTAGGGAGAAAGGGAAGTGGGAGTTCTTTTTTAGTAGTGTGCCGCTGAAGGTGAGTGGATGAGTGGGAGAGGTGTGGATTGCATTTTATTGAACTGACTGACGGGGATTTAGGTACCGGGTGGAGTTGCTAGTCCTCCGAATGGTGTTGCGATTTTGTAACGGCTAGGGAGGGTGGTTTCTAGAATGAAGGTGTCAGAGCATCATAATATTTGGATATTGTAATCTCTTCTTCTTTTGTTACTTTCTGAAGTAGCCCTTGAGAATGAGCTGCTGCTATGATAGAGCATCAGTCGACTTCTTTCGAATGCGGACAGAATTGTATAGATGCTCTTGTTTCATTCACTGTTTAGCACTCCGCAGCACAACTTCTTTCATTAGAATAGACCTCTCCATATGCAGAAAGTAGTTGATCTGAGAGTGAAGAACATGTTTGACGTTCAAAGCTCCTCTGTGATTACTGTTGATATAGCTGAAATCCATCGACATTTGCAAGAGCCGCTCGAATGAAACTTATAGATATGTCCGCTTGAGTAGCTCTCTTGGAAACCGACCTACACTATCATTGTTTGCACAAGAGATAAAAACATTGTCTTGTGTTGGGATTTCAGCGAATATGATTTAGGCAGCGTAGTGGAGACCACAGAGGTGTATATCTGCCTTTGTCTGAGCACAAGCAACTAGAGATTGAGATGTCGTTAGCCGGAGACGAAAAGACCTTGAAACTCAACCAACACAAGCACCGAGGTGAATCTCTGGAAAAACCCACAGAGGAAAAAAAGAAACTCACTATGTATGACGAAGATGCTTTTACATAAATACAATAAGTGTAAAAAAAGGCTCCCCACATCCAAGAACGGTGGCGCCGACCCCCTTGAGCTTGAATAACTTTTCTCATCAATCCTTCCCGTAACCAACCAACAGAACCGCACCAACATAAGATTTCCATAAAGCATATGCCTAATTACTTAATCCGGCGCGTCTCAGATGGCGCAATATCGGAATGTGGGGAATTCCGGTCTCGCGGCCATGTTTGCAGACCCGAACAACCAAGGTTCCGTACTAATACTCGCGGCAAACCCGTCCAACCATCGTCACCCCAATCAGACGTCTATTCCCTTAAGGCTCTAAGGCCAAGCAAGCTTAATATTTCCTCTTTAAGTATCCCGTAATGACAGATCTGCCTTGGTGATCAGCCGACCTTCCAGCCCGCTTACTCGAATCATGCCCGCGAGCAGCCGACGACTTGTCCTCCTCCAAGGCATTTTCCCAACTATCCAGCTACACGACCATTCATTTGCCGTCCGAACCGATCACCCAACGCGATAACCGCCAGAAACCAGTGTCTAGAACCCACACCCCTGCGGCCCATCATCTCCCCACACGAAGTAAGCGACTAATTCCGCACCTTGCCGCGCCAGGAGCTCCCAACCAGACGGCCGATACTCGTGCTCGCGAGACCACCACATGTGGCCAGCGACGATTAGCGCGGCGGGGAGCCCGGTGCTCTTGCTCTTGCTCTTGCTCTTGCTCATGCCGCGCCTCAATAAGAGGGCCGGAAAGGTTTCTACCAACACCTGGGGGTCGCGGCCGTGAGGAAGCGGGTAGGGCTGAGGTTGGAAGCTAGCTTATAATCCTGCGCTGCGAGGTACTTTGAAGCGGTACCTTCTTCATTCACTCATCACATCCATTCATCTAGCTATCTCTTGGCTCCATCATTTTCCCGCTTGGACACTATTTGCCATAATCCTAGTTTCTCAACAGGGGATTTGTCCGCCCCCTTTTTTTCCATTTCCCGACACCACATAGAAAGCGAACTGTTCGCTTTGAACAGTTTCCGCGCTGCTGACGTTGGCTCGTTTTAAAGTCTTGAAGTTGATGAGTAGTTCTTTATTTCGACGACGGAAACTTAAAGTATGAAGCCCAGCAAACCGCACCCATTTACTTCTTCCTCTTCCTCCTCCTCTTCATCTTCTCCTTCTCAAACTAATATATCCCACCCCTCTCTCCCTCTCCTCCCCTCAACCTCTCAAATCACATCCCTCCAAACCTCTTCCCCCGACAGCTCCGCCGCTATAGCAACACACACCACGACCACCACATCTGATCTCGTTACCACGCAGAAGACGCGCATTATCAAGACATACGTGTCCCCTAACAAAAGCACCAAGATCATCCTCGTCACTACCATCATCACTACGCAGCAGTTGCTCTTCAGCACTGAGCAGAAGAGATGGGTGGTGCGTCGCACGACTGAGATCAAGAAGATGATGGTGCGGCAGCGGTTGCGTGCGAATAGAATCGGGCGAGCGGGTGCGGGGGGTGTGGTGAAGCGGCGTAGAGGCAAGGGTGGGAAGAGACGCGGGTAGGGCTTCGATTCCTTGTAGATATTTGTTGGGTTGCATATGCCTTCTCCCATCACGCGGGCGGGGGACCGTGTTTGGAGATGAACGTGGTATATAGATGTGCGCTATGCTGCTGGCTTGCACTAAGCTGGCGCTACAGTAGCTGTATATAGATAGTGTTTTTGCATTTGCGCGGAGTTTGGATACCAAAAAAAGGGATCGGATGGAATTGGACCGGAAACAAAAAATTATGATTGCATAGCGTTTGGAGGATAGAATATAGCATAGCATTGCATAGCATAGCATGGCGTCGGCATAGTAATCGTGGGTCTGAGTCCGGAGTTGAGCAATCTATTGCGATTCGAATTTATATGCCGCCTTCTACTTGTTCTATTGTGCCGTTGGTTGTCTAGTAATTTGTGATAATTTCGAAGCAGGCATAATAATCTAGGGAGGATTCCGTATGCCGTATATGTAATCCCGAGATCTGATCCGAGGAAGAAAGGACTGCGACAGAGTTAGCCGTGGTTGTTGAGAATCATCTTCGACATATACCCGTTTATCGAATTCGCTGTCTGGTATGTTCCAAGCGCGCCATAGAAAGGATCAAGCACTCATCAACATGCAGACTGTCCCCATCCAAATCTCGCATTGGGATACCATACAACGCTCCACTGCTCACACTCTAAAGATCAACCCAATCAATCCCACCACCGCAACCACCACTCCCACGGCCCCGAGCACCTCCACCCAAAACCTAAGTTTCCCTCTCTTCTCGCTCTGCGCTCTCGCCTTCTTCCAATAGTCACTCCCCGCACCCCGTATCATCCCCACCCCAGATCCTACTCGACCTGCTCCAATAACCCCATTCCCAATACTAAACTCATCATTTGACCCTCCATCCAAAAGACCCTCCTCAGCCAAATAATTTCTCTCCTGCCCGTCGTCCCCATGAGCACCACCGCCAAACGGTCTTGGAAAGAGTTTCCACCATGCGACGGTAGGGAAGAAAGTTGGACGAGAGGCTGAATGTTTCGTCGCTTCTCTGGGTGTCGTTGTAGAGGATTCTGGGATTGAAATTGTGAGAGCGCCTGTGGGCATGGCTATATATTTGGTTGGCTTATGTTATTGTGATAAATTGGGATGTAGATGGATGACGCAAAGGTTTGGAAGGAAGGTTTCAGAAGAAGTTCTCATAGGGGTAATTAAAGATGGAGATCTTCGTAGTATTTTGGAAACGGACATCATCCTCTTTGTCTGGTTAATTCGGGTCACAATATGATTTTTAAAGGAATAAAAATGTTGGAAAAATATTCTTTCTTTGTGTGATATATGACATTTGTGCGCGCTTGCGGGCAAACGATGAAACGAGAATATACATTCCTCAATGCCATAAATAGATTTCACGATGCCAGCCAGCATTCCGCATGCAGATAATTCGCGATAATATGATAGAAGCATTTGTAGAACTTCTACCTCTATAAATAGTCGGTGCCGCGCTCGTCTTACTGCGCCGTGTTGAAATCAGATGTTCGACAACTATGCCGCGATAGGTTTCAGTGACTTTGACCACTCCTCCCTCTTGGCCTCCAAGAATTCGCCTTTAGCAAGCCATCTTTGCTCCAGCCATTTGGCTAGCTCCGCATCGGTTTCTGGAAGCTCGTCAAGCGGAAATCTCTTCACGTCAACGTGAAATTTGTAACCTCGGCTTCCACTCAAATCTCCACAGCTCAGCGACTCCCAAATTGTAGGTGCTTCGTGAAATTTATTATGGTGTGAATATGCGATCGTCATGTCATAAACTGCCTTGACGTGCTTAGCTTTGCGCAGATGTTGTACTGTCGTTACGAAACCTTTCGTTCTTGGGTATAAAAGATGTTTGGGAACTGGTCGATTTTTCTCCTTGCACCAGATTTTCGTCTCTTCGTATTTCTTAGGAGTGAATCTCGTGGCTTCACTAAAGCTTATGAGCCCTATGCAAGTTAGCACTGCCTCTTTTGGTTCTTCGTATGCTGCTTACATTGTGGCCACTTCTTTACCACCACACCTGCGAATACGCGGTCCAGTTCCTTCTTGTCCTTCAACCAGTTCCTGCTGACCATGGGCATGCCCATTCCCCAAATACCCCACCCAAGTAACGGTACCCATTTCAGTTCGATTTTCGCAAACCATCGGCACCTGCTCAGCATTCCAGCTCTGATGGCGAGCGCTTGGATCATGTAAAAGTCGGTCCAGCTAACATGGTTGGCGATGACAATGGCGGTTTCTCCTTCAGGCAGAACATCTCCAGAGATGCTGATCTTCCCGCCATTGAAAACCTCGAAGATGACTTGAATCCAGTTCCAGTTGGTGAATGCAATGAAAGACGAGGCATCATATACCCAGTTTGGGAATAGGTAGCTGAAGGGTATAAGTAGAGAGATAAAGACGTCCATAAGGACTAATTCGAGCAGCCATGGCAGAACAAGGAGCACTCCACGAATACTCGTGAGAACATCGCTGGCTCCCACTTTGACTCCCATTGCGAGACTGACTGGATGTGAAGATATCACTTGTGAATGAGGGGAGCGGTCAGCACATGTAGATTCCAGTAACGTAGTAACCAGAAACTTGATTTCCTTGCTGAGTCAGAAAATATGGAGATGGCTAAGGTTAGTTCTAGTTCTAGTGAAGCAGCAAATGCAATATTGGTCGCGTGTGCGGGTGTGCGGATGTGCGCCAAGTCCCTGCATCACATCACACAACCGAGAAGTTATGTACGAAGTATGTAGGCACGCACGGCACGGTAGGAGGATCAAGAGTTCTCTGCTGGGATAGAGACTTTCTGGTGCGCAGATCACCGACGGACAACTCGGATGAGGAATGGGACGTGAGAATATAGCGCAGATACCTCAAAGCGGACATCATAATACTTTTGGCTATGTTGGCTCTGGCTGGAGAAGGCGGAGGGGCTGTATATGGGTAATCGCAGTGCTGATTGAAGCAGGGGGCGTATTCAGCGTATTCTCTCAATCATCCCTGAGGATCCTGTCTTGTGGCGTGTGTGAATCCAAGCGCAAGCAAAGAGCCAAAAATTACCGAATCGGGAGCTAGAGAAGGTATCCAGAGGTCGACGCAAAGAAGGACAGAGAGTAGTAGAGTAAGCTGACTGACATCGAACATTTGCCGGGGCGGTCGAGAATCCGCCCAAAACCGAAGCCATCCCATCGTGCCCATCCACCACATCTGTGATAATCCATGTTTATGTCTATCACTGCACGATCCTTCATTCTCAGCCCTATTAGTCGACATAGTGGATGCTTAATACTTACTGTACGAAGTAGTCCATCTCATTCGGCGACTGCAGATCTACTGCTTTCTGAGCCACATACTCATGTACTGTCAGGTAAGCAAGTTACCATCGTCTCTCTCATCGCGTCCCGTTCCCGCTTCCAACACAATACCCAGGTGTATGCAGGGTATTGGAGTTACATGACACAGTTATCTAATGTTGCAGCTATAGCTCATGCCGATTCACTGGATACGGCAATTTGCGAAATAAGCGATCATCGTTGCGCGGCTTGTAGTGTGTGCAGTGCAATGCCTCGAATTCTCCTATGCTCCGACCTCAAGTTATTCCAAATAACTCGATATACTCAATCAACGACCGCTTCCCCCCACCATTCCTCCGAGTTCACCGACCTTTGTCTGGCTCTGGCGGCAATTGTGCTCCCCACGCTTGACTGCGCCTCGATATTCAAGAACTCGTTGAACTTAAAGCGCTCACGGTTAGGTCAAATAGCGGACTCTGCTTTCACTCTGCGACCCCGCAATATTGCAGGCACTGCATTCTTTCCCTTAGTGACGCGACTCATTCGAAGAGAAATTGATAGTGAATTGTCTTGATATATGTATGAGAATTCTTCTTCTTCGCCATTCGTCCCGCTGTGGCCCTATTTTCAGGCCTATCTATCACTTTGCCCTCCCATTGGGGAGACCAATGTCCCAATTCGCTAACAACATTAGACTACTATTCGAATACCGACTACTATTTGGATACTGGCGTGCCACGGCAAAAATCAGCTACAATGTCTTCGGCATCGCCAACGGGCAACTACTCGAACAATGCCGAACGGGGCGACCACGGGAGCGGACAATCTGATGGAGGGCGAAGCGACAAATCTCCATTATCAATGAGTCTAGGATTTCTCAAAAACCTAACAGAAAAGAAAAGCACCAGGGGTATGATCAGGAAATCACTTTACATATCTCTAAGCTATCATACTAATTTTCATCATGTTCATGACAGTTGATGGCCAAATACCGAAAAAGAGAGGACCGAAGCCGGATAGCAAACCTGCCTTGACAAGAAGACAAGAGTTGAATCGTCAAGCTCAAAGGTAGATTGGCGTACTATTCAGATGCCCCGGAAGGAGCTCACATCTCTTCTAGAACGCATCGCGAGCGCAAAGAACTATACATCAAAGCTCTTGAACAGGAGGTTTTAAGATTGAAAGAGAACTTTAGCACAGTCACCAGAAGTAAAGAATCCCTCGCAGAAGAAAATAGGCAGTTAAGACAGCTTCTTGCACAACACGGTATATCGTGGAATGGTTCTGGAGGTGTGGACGAGCTTCAACAACGGAATGCGAGCGTGGGATATACTTCGAGTGGAAGCGTGTCCGGCAGCTATGCACCAGGCTCATCGACCTATAGTCCTCCTCCACAAAGTCACTCTTCGAATTCAAATCCGAATCTCAGCACCATGCAATACAATCACGGCTCGCCCCTAGGATTCGGCGCTAGCAATTACATGAATGGTCAGAATATGGCGCAACAGCAGATTCAGCCAGGGGTGGATTATGATCAGGCAGGCATTGATTTCGTCTTAACGTACGGCAATCCTCCGAAGCCTTAGATGTCGCCTCCTCCTCAATAGCTGACGGCAATTTTCGGCGTAGGCTCGAGCGACCTTGTATGGATCACATGCAATTTCTCATTGAGAGAGCAAGTGACCCTGAAGGCGAAATATGGTGTGGACATGCACTCATGGCTACGTGTCCTCCTGGCGTCGACGTCGAACAGCATCCAAACATCCCATTTGGCCATTGTTTACCACATGTCAATGGGTCCGAATCGCAGAAAACATGGGACCTCTCCAAGTCAGACTTGTCGAATTTACTTGATCTGAGCAAAAGGCTTGATTTAAATGGGGAGATTACACCAGTAATGGCTTGGGGAATGGTGCTAGCTCATCCAAGGTTCTCTGAGCTTAAGGAAAAGGATTTTAAGACCATGAGCGAAGACTTACTTCCCAAAGTCAGATGTTACGGGTATATGCCCCTGACTTGTGGCTTAGCGGAATAGTGCTGACATATGACAGATTCGGTGCGGCGCTTGAGGATTTTGAGGTTCGCGATGCTCTTGAGGCTTTGTTCTCTATGGAGACCTCTCCTAGCATGATGGATTATATGTCTTGACTTTGATATCATCTTTCATTATTTTGGCGTCCTGGTAGCTGACGGGCTGGGGCTTAAATTATCTTCAGCGGAGGGGTCTTTCACTGGGGTAAATTATTTGTAAAAATGGGTGGAGTATTTGCCGTGGAATAGACAACGAAGTTCATGGATTATTATTGTGATACCAGGACAGTCCTTGCATGGGTTTTTTAACGGAAATGCCATTTTTGTCAGAAATAGGATAGATTTATGAGTATTGGCATATGTGTTAATATTATTGAAGTCTGAGGATACTACGTGTATCATGGAGTGGTTGATGAACCACTAAAATGACTAAGCACTTCTGACAATTCTCACAGAAAAGAGACTATCAGATTATGAAGTCATTCGTTCATGCATTCAACCCTCCCCTTCCTTATCCTTGAAACTCCTCGAACTCCTGAATTCCTTTCCTTATCCCTTCATGTCTGCAAACAAATAATTTCTCACTCCCTACTTCCACTCGCTCTTCACTTTCCCTTCATCCTGTCCCTCCTAAGCTCAGCACCAACCAACCGCCCTACATTCCTCCCAACAACCCAACTCAAATCCACCGAGCTACCCAATACCCCCTCGGCACCACTCGTCGTCCACAGCCCCTCCCGTATTGCAAAGTCTTCTTCCACCTCCACGCTGCTGCGCGCGTACATCAGTGGATATGCATACGGGATGGAATACTGCGTCCATGTTTCTAGCGTGTCGGGCTCCATTCCTATATACCTCTGGAACGTAGCATTGGAGATAGGTACTGATGACAAGACTCGGTATTGATGGGAGAGCGCTGGGTGAGTGATAGTGCGCAGGAGAGAAATCTCGGTTATGCCTTCGGAGCTCGGAGTCTGAGGGAGGAGTTGGGTAGGCAGTGTATCGCTGCTCCTGCTGCCGAATCGAGAATGCGGGAGCGGAGAGCGGGTGCTGAAGAATGTTATATACTGTACCCGATATTCATCCGTGTTAGCCTGTAGCGCATTGGCATCTGCATCGTCTAGCGCAATGCTATCTTTCACCAGCGACCCATTAAACGGCGCCGCGATGACGATTTTGTCAAAAGCTTCATATCCCACCGTCGCCGATGCGTTTCCCAGATCCACATACTCCAGAACCCATTTCTCCACTCCATCATCATTTACCATCTCGCGCCGTAGTCTGGTGACTTTCGTGCCGGTGCGTAGATCTACACCACTGGAGGAGGGGGAGAGCAGCGAGTTCATAATGGCGGAATACACGCCCTGGGCTTCTCTCTGCACGCCCTGCTCTTCTCGGCTTAAAGCAATACTCATCGCGAGGTCACTAATCTCGGAGACTTCTTGGCCGCCGGTGTGGCGGCGGATTTGTGGCGCGAGAATGTCGTGTGTGTAGCTAGTGCTGATGCCGTTTTTTTGGAGGCGGGTGAGTGCGCTGGTACTGGGGGAGGCGCTACGGAGGTGGAGGAGGAGTGCGCGGATGGAGGGGAAGGGGGAAGAGGGACGTGTGGAGAGGAGTTTGGTGAGGGAGGATACAGTGCCGGTGGGGAGGGCGTGGGCGCGCCAGATGGAGGGGCCGTAGTGAAAGAGGAGAGAGAGCCAAGTGCTGTATGGGAGGGAGGTGTATGGGCGGGTGGTGGAGGCTAGGAGGGTTTTGTCGTTATATCTTTGGAGGGGCTGGTTAGCATTCATAAAATTTCAAGTCAAACAAGTTGATGTTAGGAGAACTTACATTCCAACCTCTTCAGCTTTTTTAAACACTTTAACAACCTTCCATTCTTCGCTCCCAGAATCACGAATCACTTCTACTAAACTCTCCATCAACCCTCCATTCATCACATCCTCTACTTCCACCTCCCCATCATCACCAAGCACCATCCTGCCCCCAACCCTCCTCTTCTCCTCAAAAACCACAATTTCAACTTCAACCCCCTGCCCCTGCCCCTGCCCCATCAACTCAACTGCACACCCCACTCCCGCCGGCCCCGCCCCCACAACCGCAACCCTCTGCCTCCTCACCGGCTCCTTGATCCCCACATCCCAAACCTGTGCGCCTAGTAAACCAACAAACGTGATGAAGACAATAAAGATCAGTATCCCGGTGATCATGCGATGGCATGTGCGTATCGAAACGAGGGGTCCGCGCCTCGCGCCTGGATGCTGACATTGGTAATGGTATCCGGATTCAACTTCGGAGGAGTCGGGATGGAGGTCGGGATACAGACTGGATGTGTATGAGGGGGGTTTTCGTGGGAGGAGCTGAGAGCGCTCGGTGTAGGGTGGCGGAGGCTCGAGATCTGTGTTGTGGAGGGGATTGGAAGCGGAGGGTGTGTCGTAGCGGGGCAATGAGGTTGTTGATGATTGTGTCTGATAGTATGAGGTGCCGGGTGTTGGAGGGGCATCGTAGGAAAGTCGTGAGTGGGTTAGTATGGCATTGCGAAAGGAATCCGCTGCGGATGGAGTGTGGGTGCGGGGTTGTTGTGACTCGTTGGGAATCGTGATTCTGGCCATGATGTCTACAGCCTGGGCTGCGACTGCCCGTATTACTCTTTCCTTTGAATTATTTGACTTATTCCAGAGGTGTCTGTGAGCTTGAAGTAAATGTAGTATATCAAGATCGATTTGAATATTGAATAGAAACGAAATGAGAATTGAGGTTGGATTCTGCCTGGCTGTTTGGTGGTGTTGTCGGTCGCGGCCGCTGCATGAGCTAACATGCAGGGTATAAACATGGGCCTGTCGTGGCACACAATATTTGATGTAACTCGAATTTCCAAGTCGTTCTGTCTCGAAAGATACGATGATAATGTAGAAATATATAAATCCAAGAACTTGAGATTATCATACCAAAAGAGACTGATTAAAGATTTATTCAAAGTTCTATTATATGATATAAAGTTACTCGCGTTTAGTTCTGTCTAAGTTGTTTTTAGAAGTCGTTGTTCAACGTCCGTATATTCGATTTTCCCTGAAGAGGATGTATGAACATCTACATCTATTCTGGTATTTCTTAAGACTTTCTTGCTTTCTGCATGAGATGTTTTTCTTACTACTGCAAAACAAAAACCTAGAGCCGGTTTGAACCTTTCACCATGGCTTTTCCGAACCCGGTCCACAATTATGAGTATTTACTCCCTTTAAGCAACCAAACCGAGGCCTTTTCCTCCCCCAGGAGGCAGAATAGAATAGACAACCAACTAGTTTGCAATAACTTCTTCTCCACAATCTCATCCTTATACTTCTCCATCTCCTCAACATCCCAATTGACGCTAACCACCCCGTCTTCAGGTAATTCGCATTCTCCTGCGCCAGATACAGAGCCAACATACCTGTCAATTCCACATGGCCCTTGGCAAAAAGCCCGAATAACTCGGTCACCATTTCAGAAACAGCAATATCCGGCATGGTAGTGAAGACGTGGAGAGTAGGTTAGTGGTTAGTCGGCGAGCTTGGAGATGTTGTAGGCGGATCCACGAGGGATGAAAATGCCCCGCGCAACCGGATGAGACGGTTATGATTATTCCCGTAGGGTTCTTATGGTCTGGAGATGAGGAGGTGTAGTGATGGGTCATGTTATAAAGCCTCTCATGTTGATTTCCTGTAATTTCCAGATTAGCTTCTGCTATTTGAACACAGCAGTATAGAAAGATTTACGAATCCTCCCGCCACATGGCGGGCTCGGTTTCGCCAACCATAGAATCATCCTCGAGATATCCGGCATTATTCAAACTTCAACTGAAATGTCAAGTTTTACACTGACGAACTTTGTTGGATCGACTTCGACGTTGGATGCCATTGTAATGAAGTGGAGGGTACGAAGAACTTTTGGAAGAGGATGATTATGTGTCAGCAAAATTGAACAATCCTTACCTTGATTCTAAATTTTAAGCTGCGAACAAGCTGCTGGATTGGTGATAGGAATGATGAGTGAATGTGATGGATGATTAGGGGCATATATACAGAGGCAGAATAATTACCAATACAGCTGCATGTAAAGCACCAAGTCGGCCACGATTATCCAACTCTTCTATCCAATTCTGGAGATTTCGGTCCCCAGATTATTGCAAAGCATAGAAACTGACTGTGAATCGACGCATCTCAGAGTGTACAAGCAGGCTGCAAACAAATTGATAGTCAAGCCAAATACCCCTTGCTAAATATTTCGGCGATAATGATTGGTCGCTGTATCAAGATGCATACTGGTGAGACACGATTAATAAACATTGATGCTCGATGTTTTGGCTGCAGAGTAACTTCACTCGTCAACGACTTATATTGATCATCTAATGTATGTAGTCCATTATCATAACTCCATAACGTTCAGCCACATGTGTCTAACACGAAAACTTTTTTGTTCACATGCCTATCACCATCTATTCGTCACCCTCATCGGCTTCTTCGATCACATTACCCTCTTCATCATCCTCGAAGCTTCCAGCTGGTACTTGGTAAAGCCTGAGAGTTGGCTTGTTGGGATCCTTAACAAGTACGTATTTGCCATCTTCCCGCTTCATACACATATCAACAATAGTACGGACAATACCCCAACCGTTAGACAACGAGAGGTTCATCTGTTGGGCGAAATCGCGAGGCTTCCAGCCAATAACACCAAGAATAACATGGCGATCGTTGAGCTTTGGATTGGCTCGAGAAACGAATCTGTTATGATATTAGTAACAGTAGGCCGCTGAGTGAAAATTAATTACGTACCCAAGCTTCATGACATCGGCCTTGGCAATGATACTTTGAACTGTCCATCTTGCAAGCTTGCAACTGTTGTTTTTCATCTCTGTAGCAACAACAGCACCACGCTGGCTGACCAACTTCGTCCTCCAGTCTAGAGCACCTCCGCTTCCTTGCGCTTTGGAATCGAACTCATTGAGAGCTTTGACGGTCAGGTATTGGTCTTCTCCACTGATTGCGTTCTTTGCAACAGCGTCAAGTTCTGTTCTCACAATCAAGTGAACTGGATCTTCGTCATTCAATGAAAGATCGAATCTGCGATATTTGTATGCTTTGCTAGCAGGTGGCTCGGTCTCCTCTGCTGGGTTATAAAATGGATTCTCATTTTCCATCTCCACCTTCTGGCTATCATTTTCCTTCACAACTTGGTTTGCAAAGTTGTGGTTGATATAAGTTGCCTCCTCGGCCAATGCGCTTGGTTGGTTGATGGCGTCCTTGCTGCCCTCTGAGGCATCCATTGGTGCATCAGCAGCATTCTCATTGACTGTAACCATATCCAAGGTAGCATTGTCTCTCTTGTCGAGGTATACTTTGTTGCCTTGTTTCACAATAACAATATCCCAAGGGTAGACTGATCGAGGGGCGCACATGAGCATGGAGAGAATGCTGTCTGTTGCAAAGATTGTTGCCTCGTCTTTCTCGGCAAGTTCCTGGATGACTGGATCGGAAGATGTGGTGACATTGTAAGCGGCGCGATCGACGACATTCAGCTTTCGCTCGGCAGCCTTAACGGGTTGCTTGTCGAAAGATCGGTCATAGTAATACAGGAAACCGTAGCTGTCAATATCCTCTCCATCATCAGTATCGAGATTGAGTTTAACCAGACGGTTGAAATCAATCTCTTCCAACATTTTCCAGTCGGGCTTGATGTTGACTGAGGCATCACGGTTTCTCTGCGGCTTATCGTAGTCTTTCCATCCAAATCTTCTGCCGCCTCGTGCACCTCCTCGACCACCACGGCTATCGTAGCCATAACCTTGCTGTCCACCTCGTCCACCAACCCTTTGGAATTGTCCTCGGCCACCTCTTGTGTCACCTCTGCCACCACGTTGACCACGTCCTCGGGTGAAGGTTCCACCACGCCCAAAACGAGTCTTGGTAGAATCGCGAGTGTTACTGACAACCGAGAAAGAGGATTCGTCTTCTGCCATTTGCACGGCGAACAAGGAGGAAGTTCCCGCACCATAGACTTGTTGATCTATTTGTGGTAAACGTATTAGTAGAGATCCTAAGCGTCGCAAACATGTCCCAGGTAGGTAACAGCATCACGAAGAGAAAAACCCAGGTAAATATCATACCTCTGTAATTTCGGTTGTATTGCTGTCTTCCACCTCTGCCATCTCTTCCATCTTTACCCTCAGCTGTCCAATCTGCCATGCGACCTAATTTGTCGCCTTTCGAATATGGAGCATAGGGAACGCCATTTAGGGTTGTTTCCGTCGAGACTGGTGGTCCCCATGAGTCCTCAGACGGCAGTGAGGTGATAATATCTGACAGTGAAATAGGCGCCATGATTGCGACGAATCCAAATGTTGCAATCTCGTGGGAAGTCGTCAAGGCACTTTGCTTGAACCTTGAATTCGTAAATATTTCGATTTGTGGAAATTCTTAGCGGGGCACAAGTTCGCACAAAAGAAGTTTCCAGCCTTGTTATCAAGGCTGCCATAGTTCTAACCATTTGCGGCATGCACATGTGATTTCTCCCGCAGCGATGCTAGTTTACAAGAATACCATCAATTTGAGCCAATGGGTTTTCTGTGTATTTTCAATCTATTTACAGCATTGTATTTATATCCATCTACTCGGATCGCCGTCATTATACCCTCGTACTGAGATATTTTTTTGGTAGACGGCAGCTCGAGAAGACGTCGATTCATGTATTGCTACCAGTACCGCGATTAGAGGTGCGATAATGAGATTGAGAGCTAGGCATCGGATTTTGCAATCTGGAACGAGCAGCATCCGGCACAAGGGGACATGGCCAGGCTGTGATAGCCGCTGTGAGGTTGTACTTCAATCGAAAATAGCTTTGGTGTGTGGAGGTGGAGCTTTTATATCGAGCGACTGCTGCTCTAAGGGGCCACTCGCATCCTGTATACCACCGCTTTGATCTTGACATCCGTTCAGAAGCGTTCGCCACACACATTCCTAATTCTTCTTCTCCGCTCAGCTGCATCTCCAGTCCAATTTATAGGATACAATGTGCTCCTATCGAACAGTGCTGTGCTAACACGTGCAGATAGCATCTTGCTGAGTGAATGGTTCGGCTTCCATAAATAGACAAGCGCAATTGACTGCCGCTTTTGGACATTGCATACCGCATTGGTGTAGAAGGGCCTCGTCCACACCGACGGCTCGTAGATGACATGGCAAGATATTGCCTCCCCAAATGTTCTGAGAAGAAACCCAGGTGTACCAGAGAAACGGTGTGTATGTACCACAACGTGTTACATTGTATGAAAGTAAGTAATCCATGGGGACTATGTGAGGTGCTATTGGTCGGTTTCCAACACCGATCAGCAACGTAAGCATGAGCAAAGTCGAAGAACTGAATACGCTAGAAAATGGTGCAGGAGGACTGATTTGGTATGTTTCTGATTTTGCATGCAATAGGCGCGCCAGCATAGTTCCGGGGAATTCACAGTCTGGAGAAGGGCGAGGAAGGGTAAACCATTCTACCTGGATTCCGTATCTGTTACTAGTCAAGACGCCGCCACCCCGTTTGCTCAGTAACAGCCCTTCAGGAGAGCAGTCACACGCCGCGGGTTTGCATTAATCGATCCTGCATCCGTTGTTGAAACAATGATAGTCCAGCTCACCAGTTTCACCAATTGAATCAACTCCCTCAGTGGAGTGGAGTAGAATACTGACCAGCTTGTCAGTCATCGATATCGGTTCACCCACTTGGCCGCTGCACTACTTCAGCTCTACTTCATTCTATATCAAGATATCTACCAGGAGAATGTGCGAAGTCTTCAGCACAACATCAGACGACGACTCTTTTTCAATCATGATCGATTTAACAACCAGCTCTTTCTCTCCGCAAGAGACACGGTGGGGGTATTCCACCTCTGGAAACGAGTATGTTCTGTCTCTTTGCCTCTGTGGTACGACCATTGACTAAGTTTCCGGGATAGTATTCATCGAGGCTATCTCAAATCACCATATCTTGCTGAAGCGGTCGTTCCTAGTACCGTCGAAGATCAACAGCCATCACCTTCAAAGCTTTTCTTGGCTGGTAAAGGATGGGTAGCAGATCCTCAAGCACTGTTAACATTTGTATACTGAATGGTTCCTCGTCTCAGGATGCTCTCGAATTCACAAACAACGAACAGAGGTTATGCAAGTCGGCTTTTGACCAGCTCTGCGTCCTGGCTCAGCAAGGCATCTCGTCGTGGAGATGTGAAAGCGAAATCGGTGTTATATCAGCAGATTGGTCTGTAAAGAAACAAGCAGCTGGTAGGGCTTTTTTGCGAAGTGCCTTACTAGAGTTTCTAGAAAGCCTCACAGAGGTTGTTCCGGAATCCGAGAGGGTGTATACGTGGAGTAAGACGGAAACGATCACAAGCAAAGATTTCGAAGGGACCGCAAACCGCAACCTGGACATGAGGCAAGAAGAAATCACACCCCGATGCTTTGTCTCAACCGTCTGACAATCTATCGATTGAGCTTTTTGGAACAGCAAGAAGACCCATATTGTACAATATCATGAAAACAATGGAGGCCAGTAACAATGGCGTCTTGGTCAAGTCACATAAGGTAGTTGTTGAACTTTGAAGCATGCAGAAGATGCAAGGAATGACTTGCATTTAGGTGTAATATCTATTTACAATAGACTTTTTTTCAACTCGCCAAAACTACCCATCAGAAGCAAAAGTAAAGATTAAGTATTATAAATATAGTCGACTGTGGATTGATTCCAACAATCTATTGGTATTGCCAAGCGGTAGCTGGTCCGTTGTATGCGGGAGCACCCAATGCAATGGGTTGGCAGGTACCGGTTGAGTTGGTTGTGATTGAGTAGACGGTATCATCTCCAGCGCTTTGGCAGGCAAAGAAACTTTTGCCAACGAAGGACAAATCTCCGACTGAACCCTCAGGAGCAGCGGTGTATTGCCAGCCTTGAGCCTGACCGCCATTGGTGTCAGCGGAGTGGGCAACGGTGTATGCAACTGAGCCATCGGTGGCGATGTAGAGCTGTTGTCCTCCTGGAACTACGACGTTCATTCCAACTTCCTGGTTGGCACCGGCGAAGAAGGTAGTCACATTACCGGCTGTTCACCTGTTAGCTCTTGAATTCCATATTGGGATCGACTGTGCTTACGTGGGCAAGCAGCAGCTCCTACTTGCTCCTCTGGGCAGAATGAGGCAGTCCCCCTTCCAATCCAAAGCCCGTGTTGGAATGCGTTGATGGTCCGGTATTGGAGATCGCTGCCAGACCAGATTGAGATGAGGCCGAATGCGTTGCTGGCATCACGGGCAGCGATGGGGGTAGCAGCAGCGGTGCTGGCGAGGATGGTTGCGATGACGGCCTTGGAGAACATTTTGATTTGTGGAAGTTGTGGAAGTTGTGGCTTCGTTTGGTTGTTTGAGGTTGTTTGTGGATTGAGTTGGCAACTGGCAGTGATGGTTTGAGTGATGGTTTGAATGATGGTTTGAGTGATGATTGAATTTCGAGGTACTCTCCAGGTCTATATATACAAGATGGTCCCATAGAGAATTCTTCGATATTCGAGGAGGCATGACCGACGATGATCTCATACCCCTTGAACAATCTCCGAAGCTAAAATCGAAATCTGGAGGACAAACAGCGATTATGATTGGAGCGGGAGCTTGCATCAATATCTTTCCGTCGATATCGCCAGCATTTCCTCGTATTCACGGTCTTGGCGCCGGCATTGCAAGGACTGAAGTGGCGCAGTTTCTCCACATTTCATCCACATTTCATCCACAATTCAACGTGGACCGCGCTCGCTTTGTGCAACGCTGAGTTTAAGCTTGCACATCGACATTAAGTTACTCGGGCACGGCTCTTCCAGAAAACAATAATTAAACAACGGATGAACGTTAAAAACACTTGCGGCTCTGACTCAGCCACGATCATCTGCAACACAACGGCGAACGGTTTTTCCGTGTTTTGTTTTATCATCCGTCCGAAATGCGACGAGCGGAATTCTCGACGGGTATGGCGCTTGCAATAGTGCAGTACCGAACTGCCATTGTCTTTGCCGATCACAACTGCAACGCGTCGTCGTCGTTCGTATTCTGTAAATAGAATGTGATAACGTTTATACCCATGCATAGACAGTACTTGTGCATACAAGTAGTCCTTGTGCATTGTTTGTCCTCGACTTCGTATACTGTACATAGGGGTCGAGGGATCTCGGGGTTTCGGAATAATGTCTCGCCATTGAGCGTTTCCCCCGAAGAAACGCCAACATCCATCAAGTTGTCAGTAAGGGGTCGTGCGTAACCTTCTACTTAGCACTACTTGTCTCAATACGAGACAAAAATTGGGTTCTGGAAATTTCTAGCTGCACATCAACTTCGTATTTGAAAACTTTCGATTTTCTACTTCGTATAAGTTATAACGCATTGAATGGACTTCCTTGGCTTCAACCGGAGTGGGCTATATGCCAGGTCCGATGTGTTGTTACTCAATAGGCTCTCGAGGATCTGCAGAGCTTGATTCGTGTTGTCGATGATCGCATTGAACCGCTTTCTTCCAGATTGCCTCCCGCCTTTTGTGACCATGTACCCTTGGCACTGGATGGCTCCCATACGAGACGTATATGCGGCTGAATACAGAAGTGCTCCGGTGGCACGATTTTTGCATTGTGTCTTTGCAGAGCTCTTTCGCGCCTCGTATCGAGTCATGTAGCTGGCGATTGACAGTTGCCGGTTCAAGCCTTGGGTGGCACCGTTCGAAACACACCGTCTCTACAAACCGTCTCTCATGATTGCGATGTTACACACCGTGCTGTTCGTCGAGCACTGCTATCAGTCTTGTTACGGACAAATTATGACCAAGAAGGTAAACCATGGCTGGGAGAACAACTTTGTGCAAGCAGATAATCACGGTTGAATACTGAGCTTTGGTTACTCGTTTCCTGGCTGTTTTTGCTACTAAAATCTAATCGACTGTCTAAAAGTCGTGTTTTTATATGGCTAGCCAGTGATAGGACTAGTATTTTCCGTATTTTGCATACGCCCTGCTGTGGTGAGACGTATCGATTCTTGAGGATATACTCCCAGTAATGTTTTAGTAGAGTAAAGCTAAGGATTCAGCGAATACAGAGTAAAAATTATTGAACTACAAATAATTATATTGCCTTTCTTCAAGCCAAGAAGGCAAGTAGGCAATCTATAGATAAATATACTAACTATATTGCTACTTCTCCTATAGGTTCAATAAAGGATATTCGAGTATAGTAAATAGCATCAATCTAGTAGGATCTCTATCCTAATCTCTCTGAAATAGTACTAGATCTAGTACCTCTGCTAGCTACAAACATCTCCTTTCTAGGATTACTCTCACAGATCGATATAATCGGCTTGCCCTATCGACAATAGAAGTACTGGAATGCTTGAAGTCATAGATGGGAATTGGCCAATAGGTCGGTGAAGATATACAGGAATAGTAGTTCTAAATACCTTTTACTAGAAGTAGTAATAGTGTAATATCCCTGGGTGTTTGTAGTTTAATTTTGACTTAGTATTTCAGTATGTCCTCAATATTATTAATTTTGACTAATAAGTACTGGTGTAATACGTATCAATGTTGTACATACATACTCCCATCACTGTGGCTAGCGCAGTGTTGATTCTAATCAGAACTGCCACCGACCTGACGTACGATATCTGCGATGTTTCTCAACTTTCAGGAGCATTTTCGGTTGTTTCGGAGGCCACTTCATGACATAACGTTTCTTCTCAGGTCTTACACAACCCCCCCCCCCTCAGATGTTCAACACGAAGCATCATACAGAGACTTCAGATCACGAAGTGGGTCGGAAAAGACAGGCTCTTCGAATCTAGTGCAGACGAAGAGTGGCAACCGAACAAGATACGGCTGGTGAAAAGCTCGCAGCCGGTCCACAAGATAACCCCCTGTGGACACAGAGTCTTCTACAACAAAGAGGCGGAACTTCGAGCAGTTCTCGTCGGCAACGCCTCATTATTCTTCAAATTGTGCACCAAATCAAATAACGATAAACCAAACTAACCACAATCGAGATCCAGGTCAAAGACCGAGTAGAAGAGAGTGCTTAAGCAACGATCCAAGCAAGTCCACCATAAAACCTCGCAAGACATGCCCCATCTACCAGCATCTCTCGTCACCCGAACCACGTAGAACGATGGTGAGTTTTCGGTCAGGAACTTGAGCACTCCAGATCTCTCAGGCCAGAAAGCGTCGATCGATACTCGCGTCTGCACATTGCGAAAAGACAGACAGGTTGGAGCGAAGACCACTTTCTTTTGGAGATAACTTGTATCCAGCCGCGGAGTACCTTCATGATGCTTTTTTAGGGAAGATGAGAATGTTAAAGTGATTCTTTACGCATATCTCGCTGGACTCGGCAGGTTCTGCAATGATGGGTTTGAATTCCCAAGGTACGCCGGATTATCTTATTCTTTTCAGTGATCTCTGTGGGAAATATTGCGGGTTGAGCGGGAACCTTGGAAGGTTTTGTGGATGGTAGGTGGTTTCTTATTCACGAAAGTTTGTTGTCTACTATTTCTGGACTCAAGACTGGGAATACCAGCCGATATATACATACATGTAGGCAGCAGGGCATAAAGGCTCTTATGTCTGTAACGGAAGGTGATGTTCCGGTTGATATTATTACATACAAAGATATTACGAGACCACATCTCTCCTGCTACTTGGATACATCTGAAAGTTCAACAACTAACGACCGCAACCAGCCAGACGAAGTTCAACAACTAACGACCGCAACCAGCCAGACGAACTTCACACACCACACAAGCTTCACTGCAATATTGTAATAAATTCAACAGCGAACACACAATATCCCTCCCATAAGATCCAACACGAACCCAGCCGGAGTCTACAATACAACCTCACCGTTCCCAACACACATCAACTTACCCGGAATCTCATCCAGCCATGTAATCTTATGTATAACGGGAATAAGTCAGAGACGGCAAGCAGAAGGAAGAACAAATCCAGCTTTTACTCTCTCTACTCCAGCGGTAATCCAGCACTTCGCTATACTGTAGTATTTCGTGTGAAGAAAATTCGCATCGCTCGAAAAGTTTATCCTCCGGATCTGCAAAAAAAAAAGACAACGGGGCAGCGTCGAGAGCTCTGACTTTTTGTAATTCAAAAGAAACGAAGCTATGCGAGTGCTGTACGAATTCTTCCTGAAGTAGCATGTGAAGAATCCTGGTGAGATTTAGTATGCTATTCGAGCCATAAGCATACCGGAGTAAAGACGGAGAGAGATACTTACTTTATACGAGCGATGCCAATATGCAAAGAAGGACATGTCTTCATGAATACGGCAACGTGCGGTGTGTGGAAAACTTCCCAAGACATTGTGCATACTATCCTCTATTTCTTCTATCCACACCACATCATATTCGACATCACCATCAATCAATTTACATACCTCTTTCTCAAGAAGCTCAAAGCCAGGAAACCTAATTTGGTATAAACATAAAATTGTAATTATTATAAGTAACTAAGTATATCCACCAAATCCACCCCCAATCCATCCAACCACAACAATAACTCCATCATAAAGCCCATATAAATCTCTCTGATTTTCTTTCTATTTTGTCTTCTCTCTTTCTGTCCGTAATAGGCAAATACAAACCACCCAGCCAACCAACCGTCTCCGCCCCGTGGGAATCAATTCATCGCTGTATATCATCCAAATATCAAAAATCATGCCAAGAATCCAAGTAAGCGACCAAGTCCCCCCTGAGCCAGCTAAGAAGGTATCTCAATCCGTACCGTAACCAATCATCCGTACATACATGCTCATCCAATCCAATCCATCAGGGTATCAAAATCATACCCATCCCCGGGGCTAAATAAATAAAAAAACCAAAATTCAACAATAAACAGGAAAGGCGTAGGAAAAAGGAAAACCCATGATGCGAAAAAGTGTAAAATACTTCTACATCACAAGATAACCGAGTCCCAGACCCAGCACCATGACCGAAAGATCAAGAATGCCATATTGATGCTTAGGTTTCAGCGCGGCAGCATCAGAAGAAGTGCTCTGAGCCAATGTTGCCGACGCGGTTGAGCTGCCAGATTGTGAGCTGCTAGATTGTGAGCTGCCAGATTGTACTGCGACAAGACCGGAAACGGTTGCCGAGCTGTTGGAGTTGGATGCGGAGAGAGTAGCGGTGGGTTTGGTGCCTGTGGTGACGAGGGTGGTGCTGCTACCAGAGGTGGCGGAAGAGGAGCCGGAAGAGGGAGAAGATGAAGATCCGGACGATGAAGAGGAAGACGATGATGATGAGGACTGGCTGCTACCACCACTGCAACCACCGCTACTCTTGATGGATTGGTAGGAGCCAGTCAAGTCACCGTAGGTGTACTCGGTAGCGCATCCGTAGTCTTGAATGGTGACGTTCTTGACATAGAAGGTGAAGGGTCCCTTGGTGAAATCGGCTGCTCCTCCGGCCCATTCGCAGGTTCCTTGAGTGGCTGGGTTAGTCGCTGCAGCTTGGTCGGCACATCCAACCCAGCTTCCCATCTTGACTCTCATAGGGGTTTGGGGATAGTTCTTTCCGTTTAGAGCGAGAGCATCATTGAATTCGAGAGTTCGAACGGGGGTTCCGTCAATGTACCAGATGGTTCTCTCGGCGGTCCAATCGATGGTGTAGTTGTGGAAGGTATCGATAGGGGTAGCCACTTTAGGGTATTCAGCACGATTGTAGGTTGTGGTGTTTCCCTTTCCGAAGAAGTTGTTCTCCACTTCATTGTTGTATGCTCCCAGCCATTCCCAATCAATCTCGTCAAGATCATCGGACTCGAGGATGAAACTACTAACGATACCGGTTCCTGGGGATGCACGGGCCCATACCTCGATCGCACCGAAGAAGATGTACTTGGAGTTACTGATTGTTGGTGCATTGGTCTTGGTGCTAATAACGAACTGGGCACCTAGGGATTTATCGTAGGAAAGAGTTGTTCCATCGGCGAGTTCCCAGTTGTCGCTCTTTCCGGCCGTGAAGTCAGTGACTTGTCTACCGCCAAGAGCTGGGTCAGAAGGACATGCTGGAAATATGTTAGTTGGGTTGGGCAAACACTGGAATCAGTAGAACTTACTCTTCTCTGTTGGATTGCAGTCGGTGAATGTTTGCGCACTTGCAAGTCCTGAGAGGAGGACAGCAGCGGAGGCTGAGAGTAATGAAGAGCGCATGTTGAATATGGGTGAGGTTGTAGGTAGGAGAAGGTTTCGAGGTGGAGGGTATTATTAGTAGATGTATAGGACTTCTTCAAATACGAAACAGTAATACTATGCAGGCAGGCGCAGCGCAAAAGCGAATGTGGGCTGAGAGTGGTTGAAAAGAGAAGGAACGAGTTCGAAAAGAAGGCTGAATTCGTTCGACAGGACAGAAGACCACTTTATCAAGCAGACAGCAAAAGAAACAAATGCCAAGAGATGTGGAGGATGTGAAATGCGATGAGGGGAATAAGGGAATAAATAAGCAACAGGAAGAGAAGGAATACGTAACTTTAAGTATGACGAAGGAAGGGAGGAGGGTGGATGAGATGGCAAGGACCCGGGCCAGGGTATCATTGTAACGTATCGTACGGAGATATTCTGCTTTGCCCTCTTCTTTCCCTCTTCTTTCCCTCTTGTGCAAGGCAATTTTCCTTTTCCCTTGCGGATGGCCTGCTGGGTATCGAAATGCATAACACAAACACAGCCCTGCCACTGTTTTGGCCCGAGGGGGCGTTTTTCCAAACAGACCATGTATCAGAGCAATGACCTGATTGGTGATAAGGAAAGACTGGGCTGACACCAGCATTCCAGCACATGCGCAGCCAACGCCCCAATCAAAAGTGGGAATCCGTCGGCTTAGATAATAACTTGAGGAAACAATCCATGGTGAGATCCCACGAGAGGTACGAAAAGATGCGCCTGTATGACAGAGAGTGGGTAAAACTACTCGATCAGTGGATCGACATGGGACAATGCAGGTACGGACGTACCAATGAAATGATCGACGAGACGACGAATGTGCACCGTATCCGCCAACATTGGCTGAGGGCTATTGGAGATTTTCTTGGGTATTTGGACTTGGCTACGAAGTACAAAGTACCTGATAGTCTAAGCCCCCTGTTGCCCCTCGTGTTGGAAGTGACAGCACTCTGAGTACGAAGTAGTTTCTCAATCCCGAGGCTCTTCCAGCGGCCTACGAAGTACGGGATCCGCAAATCCATTGAATTATGGTGCTGTTGTCCATCTTGGAAGCCTTTCTGTTTCTCGAAATGATGTGTTTTGTTGGTGAAAGAACTCGTAGAACAGTGCATGTTTGAATTGGTTGTATTGCACATTGATGAAGGGGTTGAATTGTGCAAGCGAATGCACTGCACAGCCCACTCCCAAGCACGCCTAGATCTTCCTCTGCAGTTATGAAACCCGCATCTGCAGAACGCTGCACCGGTGGATTTTATGAAGATTACGCGGTTTCCAAAGATCGCTTTGGGCTAGCATCATCCATTTTGGAGAGAGGAACTACAGTTCGGCCAAAAGACCCTGGGTACTGGAAGCTAGGAGACGATAGATTCGGTGGCATTCAAGATCCTCAGACTCGAGATTCAAGAGTCAGGAACAATTATTCGTTATGTCTGCTGCCATTGATTCAAAGCCTCAATACCACGTTTTGTTACGAGAATAGGCGGAGCAAAACAGGTGGAAGTAAGTTAGTAAGCGCGGCAATAAAGCCATAACGGTCAAAGTGGTTTATTTTCGGAAACGTTTTCTTGCCATGCCGAGTATATCGCTCATATCGTGTATAGTGTCACCGCCGTCATTCAATAGGTCGTCCAAGTACCGATCGTGTGTACAACACGAGAAAAGACCCTTCTTACTTTAGTCTACCAGCCACTTGGATGTGCAGGTTCTCGTATCAGTCGACATACTACTGTTAGCTGCAGATGAAGTGCAGAAGTATGCCCGGGATAATGGAGAAGATTTACGCTTCTCATTGCGTGCGACGACTCCATTCATATCGAATTCACTGTGAAAGCTATGGTATTTTGGAATACTGTAATCGTACTGTTGTGCGTAAGCCGCTGACGACCTTAATGTGTATCGTGGAATGTGAATTCAAAATTGGACATGACAACCGTCTCCATATCCACCCATCGTATCTGCATCAAAAGCCTCGTTTTTCCTTCCTCGGTCCTTTCTTGGTACGAACACTTCCAAGACAAATCTCATCGCCTTGATCCGTACGAAGTGCCGGCTCTTCCTGTTTGGGCGCTTCTCGTATTTTTTCATTGCTCTTTGTGGAAATTTGCTATCTGCGGGGTCGCCGTGCTACCATCACCACGTTTTGCTTAGTTCTATCACTCTATCAAGTTCTGTTTGTCTTGGTTGCTGGCATCGACTCCAGACTTCAACCGGTGTCGGTGAACTTGACATTGTCTCCAGCTCTCATCGTTCATGTCCTCGAACGACCAAAAGCCAAGACCTACATGTGCTTTGATAGGTTTGATAGGGGCCAAGACGGTATCAGAAGAGTTTCACCTCGAGTCGCAGAAAGCCGTCTGTACCGTACGAGCATTCCACTTCTGCTAGTCTGCTAGTCTGCTAGTCTGCTAGTCCCTTCCCCTGATCTAAGCTTCTTCCACTTCTCGTTTGTCGCTCGCCTAATCCGTGTGTTGGGCCGAAGCAGTCCGTGAACTCCCTACTCACGCTCGCACGCTACTGTACAATACCCATGTGATGTGCTTACTGAAGGGTCCATTTACGGTTTGCATTTCTCTTGGCAATACGAGGCGCCGGGTATCGTCAGTGATCTGTTACCCTACGAGTGCCTTGCTCGCTCATACCGTGTTTGTTGTCTTCTTGGCCGGCGGCAAAATGCATCTTTCACGATAGCTTCATATTTCTTTATGTACAGAAAGCGAAACTACGTACATGTGATGGAAATTCATTTTCCTGATGGCGCTACATATCGTATCTGCTCGACTTGGCTTAGCTTGGCCTGCTTACGCTCCTGTGCAATTTATCGTACACGGTGCCTCCGATGCAGCGGCGCGGCGTCTAAATAGGGGATGGAGAGAGAAATGAGGCTTTGCGCCACCGGCATCTGCTTTTCTTACTTCTTGCACAGCATACCCAGGCCGTGGAAATTTCCATTCGTTCCTTCCAAATTCTCGAGGAAACCAAATTTCCACCCTCGCACGATTAGATTAGATTAATATCGCACTCTCACATACTTCATCGTCCTATAGGCACCTCCAGGTTTCCGAGCCTTTATTCTGAAACTTCTCTTCTCGGGTATGGGGAGGGTTATCCTTACCACACATGTGAGAATAGCAGTTGTTTCTTCCTATAGGAAGAGCCCAGTACCCATGTTACCTTCCTATAGGCGTTCATATGCTTGATAGTAGTCATGCTATAATATGAATTGAAATTTGAAGGAAGCAAACGGATTTGGATGAGGCATTTATTTAGCTGTGCTTATGGACTGAATTGACGAAACTCTGGATTAACATATCTGGGGTATCGAAGTTGCTTGCTTGCTTTCTTTCTTTTCTTTATACTCTGTGTATGCTCTGTTCCATGGAGGAGGAAATCGGTTGGTGAACGACTGTATTTTCGACATTGTTTCTTTTTACCCCGGATTCTTTATTGGGAAGCAAATGGGGTAGTTCCCATATGTGTGCTCAGCATTCATCCCTTTTCGATTTTTTCTCCTTCAATCACTGAAGTAACCCTTCGGACTTTGTTCTTGCACGTTTCCTTATTCTGATGCTGCAGAAAAATGTAGTTGAAGAGGTTCTGTGTACCGGCATCAAGTAATGAAGATGATTCCTATGCTATGAGGGAGGATTGACATTCAAGCCTATCTTTCATTAAATTCAGTTTACCTTCACATGGTCTACCTTTCGTGTCGATTCCATGGCCGGTGCGAGTAGACTTATCATTGTATCCTACTCCAAGAAATCATTATGCTGATGGAAATGATAGCACTGAGTCCTGGATGCTATTCAATATAACTTGGGCCACTCGAAGTAAGTAGCTGTATCTCAATGTGGCCGCAGGTAACATATTATCATCGAGATATGTGCGATAGCCAGCTATTCATTCCTCATACCACGAACTAACATGTCGGCAGCATGATAAGTAGGCAATGATATCACCAAACAAGAGAACCGTCTCGGATTGTTCGCACCCTGGGCAGAATTGCTACTTCAAGAAGTACACAAATGACTCTATATAGCTACCTAGATTTAGAACACTCGGAACCGCGCGTCTCTGGTTCTATATCGACATCTACTTCAACCACACTAAGTAATACTCTCCAAAACTTCATAGATATTGTGCTCCGCCTTCAGAACCTAGAAACAGTACACAGTAAGTATCCTCCCTCCGTACAATTTCCAAAATCTACCAAAACCAAACAACCACTCGTACTACGGTAACGAACCATCAAACCCTCCCACAAGAACTCTCATCGCAGTAATACATAAACATAAACCACAATCTACATTTCCAAGTACAAAACAGCACCCAACCCTTTTTTTTTAAATTCCCCTCCATTCCCGCCCGCCCGGTACGCACCGGCATCCCACCCCGCAACCCGGCCACCTTTAGCGAACCCACGCGGGACACGAAGATCGCGCCATCATACATATGGTCCGATGATGAGGCAGGAGCAGACCATTTTTTCTGACAATATGTCTCATATCAGGTGCCTCTTTCACGCAGACGAGACGGCATAGAACGAAATGGGCAGATTTGGAAACCGATGTCTTCCGATGGGTTGGGTTGGAGGATTGATATGTCGTGTGTGCATGCGTGCGTGCGATTTATTCCGGTTGGTTTGTGTGAGTATGTAGGGAGGGATGGAGGGGTATTTTTTTCTTGCTGATGTTTATTCTATATATATGTGTTGTTCGAATTTCACAGCTTGGATATTTGTTTGTTTGTTTGCTGGTAAATACATCTTTTCTCTTTTCCTGTTAATAAATCCGTGGACTATCCATCCAGAATTTAAACACTCTATACCTGCGAGTGAATAAACAACAACAACAACAACCACAACCACAATGGCATCACCGTCTCGCTCCCGTCTGCATATCGACCGCAAGGAACTCTATACAGATCTAGAATCACGCATTCATTACTTACACTCTTTTCTAGATTTCAGCTCACGTGCGTTGCCCCTCTCATCCATATCATCCTCCCGCCATTTCTTCCTTTCCTTCTTTCCCCTCCCCCTCCCCTTCTCCCATCCCACCGCTCTAATACCCTCCAGGCGACATCCACGCGCTCCTCGCCGGCGCAAAATACATCAAGCAGCTCATCCCCGCCATCGTCAACGTCGTGTACCAGAAGCTATTGCAATACGATATCACGTCTAGGGCTTTCACGACGCGGAGTACGAGTTCAGAGGGCTCTGCTGAGGTTGATGATGAAGGGCTGACGGAAGATTCGCCGGTGATTTTGAAGAGGAAGATGGTGAGTTTTTTCTTCTTCTTTCTTTCTTTCTTTCTTTCTTTCTTTCTTTTATTACTTCGGGGCGAGGGGGGGGAGGTTTCTTGCTGTTTCTTGGGGAGATGGAGAGGGAGGGTCATGGAAAGAGGAGCAGAAAGGGGATGGGAGAGAAGAGAGGATATGGAAAGATGAGATGAGTAGTGAAAAGGTGGTTTTGGATGTGATTCTCGAGAGCGTGAAGGGGGTATGGTATAGGAGGACCTGAATACATAGTGTGGACATAGGGATTTCTTCAAGCGAAGACGTTGCTGAAGTCTGGAGAGAGAGAGAGCACGCTAACTTGCTATACTGTTCTAGTTCTTGAAAGGTTATTTGCAAAAATTATGCTCTGATCCTAGTAAGATGGAATTTTGGGAGTATCTAGATAAAGTGGGGTATGTGCATTCTAACTTGTTTCTCTCCTCTCTATCCTCTTATCTCCTTCCCTTTTCCCTCTCTTCTCAAAACTAACGCCCCAACCACAGAATGATGCACGTCGGCCGCGGCCGGCAACACCCCCTCCACATCGAATACATCCACATTGGGGTGTGTCTCGGGTTCATCCAAGACATAATATTCGAAGCGATCCTGTCGCACCCGAAGCTGGAGATGGGGGTGAAGATTGCGGTAGTCAAGGCGGTCGGGAAGGTGCTGTGGATTCAGAATGATCTTTTTGCGAAGTGGTACGTGCGGGATGGGGAGGAGTTTAGGGGGGAGGGGGAGGAGGAGTGTGAAGGTGTTGGGAATAGGGATAAGGGAGGAGAGACAGAAAAGGAGATGAGAAAGGAGATGAGAGGGGAGAAGGAGGGCGGAAGTTGTCCGTTTAGTGGGTTGGAGAAGAAGGAGTAGGTTGGAGTGTTGATATGAGGAGAAGAAGGAGAAAGAGAAAACGAGGAATTCGTCCATTTAGGAACTGAGAAAAGGACTAAGCGAGCATGAATGCTGAGTATTTTAAACCCACTGGCTTTTCGGGCATTTGATTTGGGGTTGTGTGTTATTTTGTAGATTTTACAAGTCAACAATGACTAGAAATATTTGAATATTCTGCTCCTTTTACTCTACATTCAGTTTTAGAGGATACTGGAGTGGCTGGTATATGAACCTCTAGAGGGCACAGGATTTCGTCGATCACGTCCTACTTGCTTTATCGTTATTAAGTAGAGCACGAGTACGGTGTATTTGGAGATGAATGGGACGAGAGGAGAGGAGAGAGGAGGGTAAGAGACAGTGGAGGGGAGGTAAAGAGGAGGAGTAACTAGCAACGTCACCACCACACGTCATCATTATGAATTGGATTTTCGCTTCCTCTTTTCTTTATATCCCCGGCAACTAAGTGGATATCAATTAGATACTGTACTATACTTCATATTCCGGCTTCCATTCTCTGCGCCGTGTCATCCTCCCACAACCCTCTTTCAACCTCTCATTCAACCCGCGGCAAAACTAATACTGCAACGCGCTCCTCATCTTCGCGTACTCACCGAACACAACGGGTTCGTATTTTGGTGTTTCGCCCGCGCGCACGCTTTCGGGAAGACAGGAGATAGTCTTGTTCATGTCGGGGCTTACAAAATAAGGGATGCTGTAGCGGGCGCGGGTCATGCGTTCGCCAGTTGGGGTGGTGGTGTAACGATCAGCGAGGGGAGGGAGCTGCACACGGTGGAGGGTGGATTTGAGGGTATCTAGTATTGGGGGAAGGGGGTTAGTTTAGGTAGGGAGGAGATGTGCAGAGGGTGAGAGGGTGAGAGGGTGAGAGGGTGAGAGGGTGAGAGGGTGAGAGGGTGAGAGGGT